>ML777421.1:2044812-2057448 GCA_009831015.1 Picea engelmannii
TGAGTTGTGTTATGTAAAAATGAGAGGCAACGTCCTCTATTTATATCATCCTAATGACCTTTAATTACAAAATAGGTCATTTAAAACAGCCGACAAGGCTGACTAACAATATTACATTGTTTGTCACATTAAATGCTAAAAATTTCATAAGATGAGCTCAAAAGGGAGACGTCAGGCCCCTCTGAGGGAGACGTTGGCCCTTTTTGGGCAAGATCAGTATCCAGGAAGCAGAATGTTGGCCCCTCTAGGGCTTCTCCAAGCTGCTACACGTGCCAAATGACCCCAACACACTGCCACACGCTCCATAAAAATGTCCAGCTGCCTCAGGTGACGTCATGTCCATCAAAAGAAATCATCCCATCTGCAGTGGGTGATCCCCCCTAAGTCGGGCTCTACTAAAGTGTCCTTGGTAAGGACGTCCTTCTTCTTTCTCGTGCAATGGCTCATCACAACGTTGTCCTGCCTCTGCCATCCCAGCAACCATCTGACGGGCTCTTCAGCCCCATGGAGGTCCGAACTAATCATATCTCCATGTGTACTGATCCACTGGTACTTGTCCACCAGGTATGGTCCTACACATCAAAGACTATGACCTCCATGGGCTCATCAGTCCCTGGGATCATAGCAATGTCAGTCATATTTCATCATTAAATTTGTCAAATACATGCATGAGATCCCTAGCATATCATCTAAGAGATCAAAGACATTACACAGATCTAATATACAAAGCTGAAGAAGACCAATAGAATAACCTATTGGGATAATACCCACAAGAGATGGAAAGTTTCCTCAGAATATTATTCAAGCCATGTTTTATGAGGTGATATGGTCTAGGGATGTCCAGTCACAGTAAGACCAAGGGCAGGTATTTTCTGTGGGTGCCTTTGTAGGAGGCGAGTTGTACCCATCATGGATGCATTTTTTCCAAGCCCTTTATTGCCTTTATTTTTCATTTATTGCTTTTCTTTCTTTTTTACTTCAAGGTCTGACCAGAGGAAACTGCCTTGGCGTGGTGACCAGAGCTGACAGTGTTACCCACTGGTATCTTCTCAGAGATGATAAGGTTGGCTCATGATGAGACCCACTTTCCCTTGGCCATGCAACCAAAGGTCACTGCCCTGGCGTGGTGACCAGATAGTGGCAATGTCATACTGTTGGATACCTATGAACATAATGGGCCAGCTCATGATGAGACCTCCCATCCTCTTGGTTAGGTCTTGTTTTTTATTATTTTTCTTAGGGTCCCTTTAGTTTCTTATCGAGAGGCCTTTTATTGCCTTCTCGGGGATCCCCTGGGCGAAGGATCTCTAGGTTTCATTTATTATGGCTTTTATCTTTTACCAACTGCTTTTACCCCCTAGGCCTTTAGCCCCTTCTTCCCACAAGACAAAGTGTAACCCTCAAAAGGTCATCCTAATGGTCGGACTAGGGGAATGGGATAGATGTGCGGGAGATAAGATGTAAAATGATAGAATGGTGGGAGAGGACGATGGCTCTGCAAATATCCCTTAGTGGCTAACCAAAACCCATGAATACAAGCTTGCTAAGTCACCCCATCAATCACCCTAACACTGGTCAAGTGGATTAGTGTAAGATCCAAGCAGTTATCAGAAATGACAGGAACCTAATGCATATATAATAAGGTTATAATGATCAAACATGACACATACCATGATACCTTGAACCAATTACCTCATGGAGCAAGAGTCCTTTTCGATGCAAGTCCAAGTCGATGGTGATGGAAGTTGTTGTTGCTGACAGGAAAAATCTGGTGAAGAAGAAGAAAGATGGGCCCTCTAGGGCCATGCTCAGGTCAATCCTGTTGTCGGCACTTCATGTCTAGGACCTGTGGGCCTTGAGACATGATCTCCTATTTATCCCTAGATATCGGGGATAACACGTCCCTAACAAACAGCCTCCCGGAAAGAAATCCAAGCCACGGGAAAAGAAGGGTCACGGGAAGACGAAGAAGGATACTAGAAAGTGGTGTGATTTCCACAAAATCCCCTGGCACAACACTGATGAATTTCGCTCAAAATATTCATTGGTGGCCGAGATCAAAGACACACAATCGAACCTTGATTAAAAATATGATTCAGAAAATAATGGAAAAATACATATCATCGACACAAACCCCACTTCCATTGTCGCGACCGCAACAATTCAACCAGAAGAACCAACAGATCCTGGAGAAGGGGAGTACCTCTTCCATTCACATATGTTGGTGAAGGGGACCCCGTTGCATTTTATTGTTGATAGTGGAAGCCAGAAGAAACTTATGTCAACAGAGGTTGTCAAATAGTTGGGGTTGTCAACAACACCACACCAACATCCATACAACATCGGGTGGCTTCTCCAGGGGCAAGATATATGTGTTAGCCAACAGTGTCGATTGTCATACGGCATCCATCCCTTCAAGGATGAGGTATTATGTGATGTTTCCTCACTAGATGTGTATGATGTTGTTGGCACAGGGGCAGACCCATGGTTCAACGCTTCAACAGCGCACCAACAAAACCCTAACTACCGACCCTTTCGACAACACCTGCGAATGAGATGAAGTCTCACCCGAGGTAGAGGCAGGGGTGGTTGCAGGACTCAAATGTTTGCAACCTAGTTGGGACACAAATCTGTGATTATACCACTCTAACAAATCACTTAGCAGTTAACATTCATAATTACTTAACTCTTATCCACATCGCATATCCAAACCCTAATTACAGAACAATGTAGTATTCAACCAGATATAACACATCTAAGCACTTAGCAGATGGAAAAAGATCAGACCTAGCATTTATTCACATCACTTAAGAACTAATCTATCATACTAGATTAATCTAAACATTCATTATTGCAATTAATCTTAAATTATATACACAAGACAATAACCAGAATGCACAAAGCAACCATAACACAGGATATACGTGGTTCACCCCAGTGTGGGGCTACGTCCACCAACTCTTCTCTTCTTTATTATATTCTGCCAAGATTCTTACATGCACAAAGCATCAAAAACTTACTCCGCAGAGGACAGGAGATCTGTGCGCACCTCGCCAGATCCTCCTTCCCCGAGTTAGTCTACAACACAAATCTTCTCACAGTCTCTACACAAAACACCACAGATTACCTGCACTTAGCTCTGCAAGTCTCAACATACACTATGCACAAAGCCTCTTACAATTACTTTCACTTAGCACAATACTTAACACTTAGCATCACACCCATACATTGTTACTTACATCGCCTAGATTTCTATTTATACATTACAAAATGGGCCTAAACATGGGTAAACCCATGGGTCGACATCCCATACCCGTTACATAAATCCTAATCCCAAAACTTCCCTAAAAAGGGGTCAAGATCCCGCGATCTCTGCTTCGACTTGTGCTCCACCTTCAACCAGCTTGTCGAAGTCCCAAAAGAGGTCAAACATGACGAAGGATCTCCAAAACTTGGTTAAGGGACAATAAGGCCCCAACACTCACCTGTGACTCGTCCCGCGTCACTCTGGTCTGGGTAAATCTACCTCAAAATACTCGAGCTTGGCTCCAGCTGCTTCAATCTGTTGTTGCACCAAGGCCTCATGATCGTTGAACTCTTGAATAATTTCCTGGTTCACAGGTCCCTCTAAGCGTTGTTCTACCGAAGTGACTACTCGTTCTAGCTCTGCTCCTCGACCTTCAATCTCCTCAAAAAGTAGGCAAGTTGCATCCTGGACTAGCTAGAGCTTATGAAGCACTTCCATGACTTTGCTTTGTATGGCATGGACCTGTTGTTGAGTTGTGCATTGTTCTTGGGATATTTTCATTCGCTCGACCGTTGATAAGGGATTTAACTGCACTTGTATTGTTGTTGCTTGCTTCTTTTCTTCCTGGAGTTGCGACTCCAATGTTTTTAGTTTAGGGTCCTCGATAAGGTGCTCATAAGTCTGTGCACTGTGACTACTTAGTTTTTTACATTCCATGGCTAATGCTTTGATCCTTTCAACTACGCTCTGGACAGTTGCTTCTCTCTATTCTTGCACTTCCGATGGAGTGCTTGGAACTGTTTGTAGCTCCAGTTCTATTATTCTCTGTTGAAGTTGTTGAATGGCTTCAGCAAGCTTCACCACTTGATTCTCCACCGGGTCTTCCTTCATTTTCTCTAAGCCCGTCACAGAGCGAAGTGATCTGCAGACTGCTTCTTTAACTCCAACCTGCTCCATGAGCAGTTTTTCTTTCTCCTATTGTATCTACGTTCTATCCTCTTTGAACTTGATTTGGAGGTCATCCTTCTCTTGTTGCACAACTCGGCGTTTCTCTATGATTTCCTCTTGTTCTTGCTTCAGGGCCACTGTGGCCTATTCTTTTTCTTCCTGCATGTGACAAAGGTGAGCTTCGGTTGCATCCACTATTCTACGGAGTTGGGCAGGCTCATATCCCAACTCTGGTTCTTCTGGTTGTGGAGGTGTAGTGGACACTGCGTGGTTGGAGTGAAGGTATTGTTGTACTCCTCTCATATTTTCTTCAATCCTTTCATACATGGTTTTTTGTTTGGCTTCATTTATCTGCAAAATATCTTCTGAGGCATCTGATATAGCTGCGATAATGAAGGCAAAGTCATCGATCGTGAGTACAGTCTGTAGCTTCGTCTTACTCACTTTGGACTTCTTCCGGGATGTAGGTTTCATTGGGGAAACCTTTCTTTTATCGGATGTCTCTGCCTCTTCAAGGGGGTTCCTAGGCGGTGTTACTTCGCCCCGCTTCTTCTTGTCTTCTTCCCCTTCTTTCTCTTCTTTTTCCACTTCGTCGTCTCCTCCTCTGCTAGGTGAATCTAATGCAGTCTCTTCTGATGTGTTTTGTATTTCCTGTACATCTTCCTTCTTTTTCTTCATGCTACTGCTGGGTGCATCATGCTCTTCGCGAGTAACCACTGGACTTCCAATGAGGTTGGGGTTGGATAGTGCTGCCTGGTTGGATGGTATAAGGAACTCTGCAGGCCATTCCTTAGTGATTTCTTCTAGGTCCTCCTCTGTGAGCTTGTAGTAGGACTAACGATCTTATTTACTTTCGTCTGCATGCGCAGTAATATAAATAAAATGTCTATCTACGCGGAACTTCATAAGGGACCTGAACCTGTCCAAGGTGTTCAACGTCATATGAGTGAAAGACTCAATATCCCTCTTCAGTTGTAGGTAGTAGGTATGGAATACTGTGTTCGACTACCATTGTTTCCCCATATCGCTCGAATGCCAGAGTGTGGTGAACTTCGAAGCTAGTGGCTTAAATGGCTCAATGTCAGGGAAGGTTGCACCTTCCAACATCTCCCAAGAAGTGAATGCGATGAGGATCAACAACCAACTAAAATGGAACTGACAGCCCTGATCCTGAGCTTCGCGACAATCAAGTTCTAACTGATTGAATAGGTAATTGGCCCAATTCATCTGTAGTCCTTCCACGCATTTTCCTGCGAGGTCAACGCCAAACCCTGTGACCTGCGTGGGTCTTTTCTTTCGGAATAGCTTACCAGCAGTCAACTGGAAAGCAAGGGGAATTGTGCCATTATGAATGGAGGCTATCTTGTAGCCTTGCATCTCTTTATCTACATTGTCGTAGGTGTATTTGATCTTATGTTCCAGGGCACGGTCTGCATCCTTCCCTGGATAAAAGTCTGGCGGGTCTGGTCCCTGCATGCTCAATCTAGTGATCCTATGGATCAATGTCGGATCGATGGTGATGCGTCTATCTAACCATAGATACTCGTCATGGAAGCACCACAACAGGAGATTAACGCACGCGTTAACCTCCTGGTGCCTTCTAAAATGTGGTATCTTCATCATGTTCAAGAAAGTGGACCTTGTGATGTCCATAGTCCATGGCTAGGGGATTATCTTCAACTTCTTCCCCTTGGTCTTGGTCAAATATTTGTGAGGTGCGAGCATGCCATATCTCTTGCGGTCTCCTAGGTTATAGTCACTGATCTTCAAGGTTGAAATCCTCTCCAACTACGGTCTGAGTACTTATATTCCCTTCGGAAGGTACGCAATGATGACTGTGTAGTCAAAGTCCCTCGAGACAATGTCACGACTCACCACACCGACCAAAGGTGGGATGTAGTCGGGAAAGACGGATAGAATTAGCTTTGCATTCGCCAAGTCATAACGATGTTTGGTTCTTTTCTCGGTCGCAGCTCGGGATGGTCCAGATCCACGAGCAGTTGACAGGGAGGCTTTCACTCCTCGCATCGATGAGGCTTGGATACCTGCGGACATCACCTTATCGGCCATGAGGTCTATTAGAATCTCTTCGATGACTTTTTCTGCTACGCTAATTGCGTCCGACATGCACACTCGATATTTGATATCTCAGGTCAGTGAACAATACTCAATGTAATAGAATGGATGGCGAGGTATCAATGATCACTGTGTGAAATCAACTACTTCATTGTGGGCTCAGATAATCACAATTGGAAAAAGTGTTCTCAGTGCAACGCTCGCTGGGATAAATAGATATTGTCGTAACAGTTTCTTTCAACGGGTCGCAAAGCCTTATTCAATTCAATTCAATGCCATCCGTTATGGCGTGGTCCCAACAGTCCAATGGTGAAATTTCGGGCCATAACTTCTTTCCTAACTGTTCGAGAGCGTCAATTGAACAGTCATATTGCCTCTAACGTTCATATTGCTTCGTCATGGTGAAGTGTCAATCTGTGTTGTACTGATATTCCGATGAAGTTCAAGTTCTGGAAATCTTCCTTCTGTAAAGTATTCTCTAGAACTTCTTGCAATTTTTATAACTTTGCCCTCTTCTTACTGAGCTTTTTGGCCTTCTTTCCTGTGATCTGAATCATTGGTTTCCTCTTTCCATTATCGTTCTTATCTCCTCTTGGCATGACAACTTTGAACTGTGGAGGGTCTTTCATAGGATTCAAGGGTAATACTTCTTCTCTTTCTGGGGTAGGTACTCTACTCTCTTGTACAAACAGGTGTCTCCAGTATTCCTATGTCCTTTCAACTTCAACATCCATATCTTTGGTCCTTAGTAGCTTCGATTGGTTCTCTTGTTCTTCTAGTAAGTGTGTTATTCTCCTAGCCATGAAATCTCTTAGTTCTTATTTTTTCTGTTCTAGATCCTCCTCTTCATGTTTCCTTTGTATTTTCTCAATCCAGGTTTTTCCTAGCAAGATAGAAAATGGGGCGTTGTTATCAACAAACTTAACGATCTCAAATTATTCTTCTGTCGAAGTGCCATGAGCACTCATAGATGTCTGGGTAAGTCTTCCACATAAGGTTATCATATTTCCTCTAAATAATCATATTCCTCCTAATGAAGGAACCATAGTAGGGTTTCCCAAAATTTCCCAAGTTCTTTCTGTCATGATATTCACCTATGTTTCCTCATCCAAGACAGAGTCTATGTCAAAGTCTCCTATTCTTGTTTATATGTACTCTTTCTCTTTGAAGACCTCTTATAAGTTGATATTTTTGTGATAATTCAAGGTTTCTTTCATATGTAGTAATACAGTCTCTGATTCTTTCTGGGGTTCTAGCATATCCTTAGTTTCTTGGCCTGTCTCATAGTTTTCTTGTTTCATATTCATCTTTTCAACTTTAGCAATCATTCTAGGACAATCCAAAACTTCATGGTCCACAGCTTTACAACAAAAAAAACTAGGTCTTCTACCAGGGAATTCCTTAGCAATATGTCCCGGTCTTCTACAAATATAACAAAGGCTTAATCCTCTCTTTCTCTTAAATGATCCCCAACCTTTCCTGTACTGCGCACTGGGATCACAGTAACTAACCTGCAAAAAAATCTGTCTAGGATCCTGCATCCATTTGTTAGTCCAAACATTCTTTCTATGCATAGGAATAACATATCTTTCATTGCTTCTATCATATCTATTCATATCAAATCTTCTTTTTTCTAACTGTGCCCTAGTTTTCAGACTAGGACAAAATTTATCAAACATACCTAGATCCATACTTTCAAAAAAAAAAATTTACTTAAGTTACCTTTCTCAGAGCACAAAGCTTCAAAATCTTACCTCTTTTCTTCAGATCAAACTTCTCTTCTTAGCATAGATCTTCACAAGTCAAGTGTAATACTGCACACTAAAGCAACAGATCTATGCAAAGAGCTTTTTTTTCTTCAGTTCCCAGCAATCACAGTTTCAGGTCCCGACAACAGAACCATTTGTTGGCACAAAGGAAGACCCGGGGTTCAACGCTTCAACAACACACCAACAAAACCCTAACTATCGACCCTTTCGGCAACACCTGCGAAGCAGATGAAGTCTCACCCGAGGTAGAGGCAGGGGTGGTTGCAGGACTCAAATGTATGCAACCTAGCTGGGACACAAATCTGTGATTATACCACTCTAACAAAGCACTTAGCAGTTAACATTCATCATTATTTAACCCTTATCCACATCACATATCCAAACCCTAATTACATAACAACACAATATTCAACCATATCTAACACATCTAAGAACTTAGCACATGGAAAAAGATCAAATCTAGCATTTATTCACGTCACTTAAGCACTAAGCTATCATACTAGATTCATCTAAACATTCATTACTGCACTTAAGCTTAAATTATATACACAAGACAATAACCAGAATGCACAAAGCAACCATAACACAGGTTATATGTGGTTCACCCCAGTGTGGGGCTACGTCCACCACCTCTTCTCTTCTTTCTTATCTTATGTCAATCTTCTTACAGGCACAGAGCATCAAAACCTTACTTCGCAGAGGACAGGAGATCTGCGCGCACCTTGCCAGATCCTCCTTCCCTGATTTAGGCTACAACACAAAGCTTCTCACGGTCTGTACACAAAGCACCATAGATGACCTGCACTTAGCTCTACAAGTCTCAACATACATTATGCAAAAATCCTCTTACAATTATTTGCACTTAGCACAATACTTAGCACCTAGCATCACACCCATACATCGTTACTTACATTGTCTCGCTTTCTATTTATACATTACAAAATGGGCCTAAACATGGGTAAACCCATGGGCCGACATCCCATAACCATTACATAAACCTTAATCCCAAAAATTCCCTAAAAAGGGGCTGAGATCTTGTGATCTCTGCTTCGACTTGCGCTCCACCTTTGACCAGCCTGTCGAAGTCCCAAAAGAGGTCAAACATGACCAAGGATCTCCAAAACTTGGTCAAGGGCCAACAAATGTTTTTTTGGGCCAGCCATATATGTGGCAGCACCATGTTATTTATGAGTCTCGACCCCGTAGTGTCATTGTTACTCTGGGGGGTCATCTCTACAGGATACCATAGGTAGCTCCAACTACTACCCCACCTAAACAGTGCCACAAGGTAGTATCTCATACTACAAAATCCAGTTTCTTCACAATTTGTTCAAAAGGTGAACAAAAGAACACCGCAACCATTGCAGCCTCATTCCAAGCACCTTTTGTCCAGTAGAAGGAGGTCGATAAGATCGAAGAAAAGTGAAAGGATTCATTTTGCACACAGTCATCTCATGTAGCAAAACTGGTTCAAAATTTCCAACCCTTCCATCCATAGGTTCGTGACAACCTTCAACAAGCTAAGCAATGAAACTTCTCCAACAAGGCAAGCATATCATCAAAATGCAGATTCAGAAAATGTTTTCCCCTCTCCCCTGGGCACTCAACACAATGGATACCATTTCTTTATAAGGAGGGAGGATTGATCCAGGTGGATATCAGTGGCCACACACCTATTCCTATTGGCTCAAAACAGTTTGTTTCCTAAACTTCTGGGGCCATTTGGAGGGCCTAAATAAAGTTTTTTCAGGATCGAGCACCTCAATGATAGTCGAAGGCTTTGATTGAGCCCCCAAAATGAATCTCCTTAATGATACATTTCCAACGAACTATCGTGCACCCCAAACGGAGATCGTATGCCAAATTTACACCCCCGGGAAGTTGATACACCAAACTACCCAAAACAAGGTCCACAAAACGGTTGGCTTTTCATCTTCTGGGGTTAGGGTTTTGGATTTTATTTATGATAAAAAGGCCTTTGGAGCCTCATTGTAAAATCATGTTCTTGTGAATGTAAGTAACCATCACATCTCTTCTCATAGATAAGATTCCCCCATTCTAACGAGTCTTTCACTTTGTATTTCTACAGTTTTGGGCATTTCGCTCATTAATAGAAATTGTGTATTATTGTATCTTTGTGTTTATGGCTGCATCTCTTATATTTTTTTGTTATATTATTGGATATCTGAGATACGTTTGTACATTTATTTATTATATCTCTGCTCTCATTCCTCCGTGTCAAAAATAATCTGGATCTCGACACATGCAAAGTGTTTGTACAATTTTTCACATGTACGCAGGTTACAGTGGGAACAATTGCATACATACGTGGGTTGTTGTAGGAACAATCACATACATCCGTATAAGCTCTTCTGGGCAAGGGTAGGTCCATACATGCTGACAACAAGTGACCTCAACAGGTTGTATAGGTGGTCTGCAACAGATTTGTGGGCATACAATATTTCCAGGATATTTGTTGAGGTTTGGTTTTTGAATTTTTATGGTTATTGGAGCACAAGGTTGTTCTTAGTTTTGGTAATTTTGGAGGACAAGGTTGTCCTCAAATTTTGGTGATATTATATTGGATGGGAGGGTTAGTTTTTCCCTCAAGATTTCTGATGATAACAATATTACATAACTGAAATTGTGTTTCATATGTGTTGATGATTCATCTTTGATATTTTTTGCTTCTGTTGCATATGTTTTCAGTCAATAATTTTCAGTGTCGAATTGTTCAGTGATAACAACTAGGGTGTTAATGTTGGTTCACTAGAAACCAATTTCTCAGATCTGAAAATTAGTCACATAGAGTTTCATGTGAAAAATTGGCACACCACACGTTAATCCTTCGTTGTATCGACAACTGGTTGGGAGTTTGTTGTATTTGACTCATACACGTCCTAACATCTCTTTTGCAGTAGGGCTTGTCTCTCGATTCTCTCAAGATCCTCATGAGAGTCACTCGAAGGCAACAAAGCACATTTTGAGGTACATTCAAGGTACTACCAATTTCGTCATGCAGTATAACTCTGGTGCTTCTCGACTTGTGGGAATCACTCAATCTGATTGGGTTGGTTCAGTTGATGATCGAAATTCCACATCTAGCTTTGTATATTTCCTTGGCTTTACTCCAATTTCCTGGTCTTGCAAGAAGAAATCAACAATTGCATTATCCTCTACAGAAGTTGAGTATCATGTTGTGGTTCTTGCTAGTTGGGAAGTTCTTTAGCTTTGACAGCTAATGACAGAGTTTTCCATTCAACATGATCATCCCACCACTCTTTGGTGTGACAATAAAAGTTCCATACACATTTCTCGCAACCCAATGGAGCATCAAAGGATAAAACACAATGAGATTCACATGCACTTCATTAGATAACTCATCTGGGATGGTGTTCTCAGCTTGGAGTATTTTCTTACTGAAGAGCAAGTTTTCAACATTTTCACTAAACCTTTGGTATCACCTCATTTTCTTCAGTTAAGGTCAATGCTTGGGGTGAAGGAACTTGTCTCTCAGGTTTCATCTTGAGTCCTCCGACCTTCACTTTCTGTATATGTTGTTTTTCTTTGTTTTCTCTCTTCAGGGGAGGAATTTTTCCTACGAGTTTTTATCCTTTTCTCCACTTATGAGAGTTTATATTTGGGTACCTTAGAAGCACAAGTTGGAAGAAGTCTAGTGAAATGATGGCTATCAGTACGCGGCCTAGCTCATTCACCCACTAAATTTCCCTCTAATCTATGGACACAAAAACGTCTCAGCTCGACTCATGAAATGACCAATTGGGTGGACCGGAGGGTATCGCTCTCCCCTTGAGTTTTCTCTCAGACCTCTATGACTCTCACCCTTAATGACTTCAGCTAAGGGGGAGACAGAGGTGGAGCTTCAAGCTGTGGGACTGTATAGAAATCCGTGAGAGAAAGGGAAATGCATAGGAGGAGGACAGGGGAAACAATACTGGAAAAATAATTTATGCCTTACAAACAATAGCGATCAACGATCTTGAATATTAGAAAACATGCAACTCCCTCAAAAAAATATGACAAGGGGTTTGCAGAGCCGCTCAGATACCATGTAGATATTAGAAAAAAAAATATCACAGTCACAAGACAACACAAATGTAAATACCAAAAACCTTCTACAAGAGAGAATGACCTATTAGATCTATTATATGCAATTATAAGGAAGATCTCCATTATTTATCATAGGTTGAGAAGAGACAACATTCAATGTAGGTGGTTGGGAAGTTCACCTATTGTAATAAATAGATGATTGGAAAGTTCAACTACGACAATGATTTGACCTGAATAAACTTAGTCACATATGTTTGTACATCAACATTATGTATAAAAAAAAATGTTATATAATTGATAATTTAGAGATTTCTAAAAATAACCCACGCCTTAAAAAAAAATGAGCCTAAACCTCTCACTATAGCTTATACTCAATAATATTAAATAATAAAGCAACATACTATAGAAAACCTTAGCATACCCCTCAATCCTAGTTTCATCATAGTATATTGAAAAGTTTATATATATATTCTATGATATTAAATAGTTTAAAAAAAAAAAAAACTATAAAACATTTACATACCA
>ML777421.1:2057631-2089854 GCA_009831015.1 Picea engelmannii
TTTATATGAAAAACGTTTTTACATTTAAGTCTAAGCTCTTGCCATAGAGAAAGTTGAAATTAGGATTGATGGATAGAACAAACCAGAAAACAATCATACGTGTGTATAACTATTTATTTTATGATAATGTGATAAACATCACACTATAAAAAAAATATATGAGCAATGCCCAACGAAAATAAAATACTCACCATTACACCAATGTACGTAGGTGGTATAGTTAGGTGGTATAGTTGCTTTATTAAATGCAAAAAATTCCACATTTTAAAATTGCAATGAAGCATGTGTATTATTAGTTCGAAGGCTAAGAAAGTTTGGAACCTCGTCCATGAGCATGTCCAAATGCATCCCCTCGTCCCACCTACCTGTCTCGTCACCTCGAAATACCATGCCATAAATATATTAATGTCCAAATGCATCCCCTCGTCCCACATCCCTCAAAAGAAATACCATGACATAAATAGTCCCACCTACCTCTCTCTTCACCTCAAAAGAAATACCATGCCATAAATATATTAATGTCCAAATGCATCCCTCGTCCCACCTCCCTTTCTCCTCTCCTCACCTCACGTCAGAAGATTTCTCCTCACCTCAAAACAAATACCATGACATAATATATTATTTGCATGAATGTGGGGAGTGTCTTATGTGTTAGAGAGATCTAAGATTCCTCACACCTTATGAATATTGTGTTGACCCACCACCTCTTCCCTAAAATCTTACACCTAATGATTATTGTGTTGACCCACCACCTCTTCCCTAGAATTATAGGATATAGTTTTTGGTTCCCAAGCTCAAACTCTGTATATAACTTATTAACTTATTAAAGAAGCAGAAGAGAATCTCCATATTATGGTAGATGTGCAGTTGTGCTTCACCTGGCACGAGTATACTCAGAGTTATGTGGTCACAATTAGTAAAAGAAAATCTATGAGGGAAAAAGTATGGTATACTTGTTAGACTCGAAATAACTCTCCAGCATAGTTACCAAATTTGGTTCGGCCGAATGGACCCAAAGATTTTGGAAATATGTAAATTCGAATTCGGTACGAGAAGTTATAATTTGTTCACTGAAAACCCTCGGTTCTTGTGGTAATTTGTTCACAAATAATACTATGTCAAAAAATAATATAGCGCATTCAATGGCTTTATATGCTTTGTGTGTAGAAATGCAACAACGTTGGAAATCCATCAAGAACGATTCTTCTCTTGCGCAAGATAGTGAGTCTCTGCCATTCATAAGGCTTCATATAATACATCTTCTAATACAAATGCCATAACCAATAATTTTTCTTTTAGAGGCCGATTTTTAATATATATATATATATATATATATATATATAGGGAGCTAATGAGAGAAAAGTGGCACTGGAATGAAATTGAAGGAGTTTTTCTTTTGAGAGTAATATGATTTTTTCTGAGCTAGAAGGACAAGTAAATAAGAGGAAATGATTTTTTCGCTCAAATGCATTGTTCCATGAGTTATTGTTGTACTCTGACTTAAAATTTTATACATTTACAGATAAGTCGAATGAGATGCTATAAGTTATAATTGTATCCATCACCTCTGTGAAACCACTTATTTGTTCCTCAACTTCAAATTTATGTGATCCAGGTGGATATCGATAACCACCCACCTTTTCCAATTGGCTCAAAATAGTTTTCTGGCAATTTTGGTAATTTACTATTTTTAGCAAATTTTAACTTCCGAGGCCATTTTGAGGGCCTAAATGAAAGTTTTTCGGGATCGAGCTTCTCAATAATAGTCGAAGGCTCTGATTGAGCCCCTAAAATGAATCTCTTTGATGATACCTTTCCAACGAGCTATCGTGCGCCCCAAACGAAGATCGTAAACAAAAGTTATGACCCCGAGAAGTTGATGTACTAACTTACCCAAACGGGGCCCACATGACTTTTGGCGCTTCATCGCCTAGGGTTAGTTTTTTGGATGTCTAGGGTTTGTGACATTCTTATTTATTGTAAAAAATGCCTTCAGATCCTCATTGTAATCATCTTCTAGCGAATGAGTGCAGTCGTCGCATCTCTTCTCAGAGATAAGCCGCCACCATTCCAAAAAGCTTGTTTTCCGCTGCATTTTATGGTTTCAACTTATTTCCTTATTGAATAGAAAACAAGTTTTATTGTATCTTTATTATTCTGTGTTAAGCATCTTTTAAGAATCTGTATTCATTTCATTCTTCTCATAAAATCTGGATGAGTGGTATTACAGCAATCTGCTTCTTGTCATCTTAATGCATGTCCCCAATGAGGTCATGGTACAAAGAATTGGGTCTTGAGCTTGTTTCTCTTGAGGACAAAATCTCTTGCACGCCCAAGCGACCTCTCATGGAAGGAGAAAAGAAAGATGACAGGATAAGAGATCCTTTCAAAATGTTGCTTGAGGAAGACCTCACGCAAAAGAGGAATGAGATGATGGATAGTTTCGTGCAAATCCTTCGAGGGATACCAACAAGCGGCGCATCTTCCTCGAGCGGAGGCGCTGCCCCCTTCAAGGTTCAAATAAAATTCAATATTCCTATATTTGAATGTTAGATAGACGCAACTGTTGTAGACAAGTGGTTGAATCTACTAGAAGGGTATTTTTTTGTCCATAACTTTTCAAATAGAGAAAAGATTACTTGTGTGCTCCTCAAATATGTTCCCCGTGTCAAGGATTGGTGTGAAACCTTCTGTGAGTAAAAGGAAACAGAGGAACCCTCATTATTTATAGTCACAACCACCTGCGAATCTTTCAGGGGTGTTTTTAAGGAACAATACTACCCTGTCGGAAGTTATGACGACTTGTATAACAAATGGACCACACTGTGACAAGAAAGAGACCAAGCAGTGCCAGAGTTTACAAATATATTCCATACCTTGCACACCAAGTTGGGTATCAAATATTCAGAGTGGCATCGGCTACTAAATTATCGCAGTTCTTTGCCTAGATACATACAAACTGAAATGGAATTTCTAGACATCTCGTCCTTGGACGTGGACTATCGATATGCCGTCAAAATCAAGCAGAAACTCAAACAAAATATGCGGCAATTTGGGCCTAGGAACCCCTCACAGCAAAAGCCAGGAAAGGGCGGCCCCAACTCACAAAACAAGGGAGAGAGAAAAGATGGAAATATCAAGACAACTAATCCAAGCCAAAAGCAAAGAAGGACACTGGAAAGACAAAGAAAGATACTGGGAAGTGGTGCGACTTCCATAAGATCCCTTGGCATAACACTATTGATTGCCGCTCAAAGAAGTCGGTTGGTGGTTGAAGTGAAAGCCTCTGAATCCGATGCGGGTTATGACTCTGAGTCTGAACCAGAAATGGAAAGACAGATCATTGACGTGGAACCCAATGCCACCGTTGCTACCACCAAGCTCCAGCCTGGTGAACCAGACGAACCAGAAGAAGGTGAGTGCCACTTCCATTCACAAATATGGGTGAAAGGCACCCCAATGCACTTCATCGTTGATAGCAATATCCAAAAGAACCTCATCTCAGCAAAGGTCATCAAGTGGTTGGCCCTGTCGACAACGCCGCATCCACAACCCTACACAATTGGATGGCTCCACCAAGGAAGCAATCTTCGTGTCAGCTAACAATGTCGACTGTTGTACGACATCAAGCCCTTTAAAGACGAGGTATTGTGTGATGTTGCTCCTCTCGACATTTGTAATGTTTTTTTGGGCCAACCTTATTTATGGAAACGTCATCTTGTATATGAGTCTAGGCCTTGTAGTGTTATTATTACTTTGAACAGGAAATTGTACAGGATACCCGAGGCAGTCACTCCTAGTGTTATTTCCTTGATCTTTGCCAAGCAATGCAGGAAGGTCATCTCTAGGACTGGGAATTTTTTCTTCTTCATGATTCTCTCTCAGAGTGAGAAAAAGATTGCAGTCACATCTAAGGCCTCCACGATCGATCTCTCCACGCAACAGAAGCAAGTGGATAAGGTCGTGGAAGAATACTCAGATATGACCCCAGGCACACCGCTATTCAATAGGCTAGTCTACCGTTTCTCTATGTTAGAAAACAAGGAGATCAAGAGGCAGATCTAAGAAATTATACACAATGGGCACATCTGTCCCAACTCATCACCTTATGGGAGACCAATCATGCTGGTGCAGAAGAAAGACGAGACCTGACAACTCTGCATTGATTATCGAGCTCTGAATAAAATCACAGTTCGAAACCGGTACCCGATTCCCCGAATCAACGACCTCCTTGATCAGCTCATGGGGACCAAATACTTCAGTAAGATTGATCTAAAGTCTGGCTACCACCAGGTCCCAATAGAACAGACAGATGTATGGAAGACCGCATTCAAGTCAAAAGAAGGTATTTTTGAATGGTCGGTCATGCCCTTTGATTTGAAAAATTCTCCAGCAACTTTTATGAGGATGATGGATGATATCCTACGACCTTTGAGAAATAATTTTGTAGTGGTATATATGGATGACATCCTCATCTACAACAATACATGGGTGGAACACTTACAACATATTTAGCAGGTTCTGCACACTCTGCGGCAGTGCAAACTATATGAAAACTTGGAAAAATTCTCCTTCGGCATAGACAGGGTCCATTACTTAGGCTACATCATTGATCAACATGGTGTGAATGTGGATATAGCCATGATCTATGTCATTCATGACTGGCCAACCCCAACCACACTCACTTAACTTCGGAGCTTCTTGGGCCTCGCCAATTTCTATTGCAGGTTTTTGTTGGTATTCTCTCATATCGCACAGGCCCTCAGCGAAGTAACCAAGGGTGGCGGTAAGGCAAAATTTGTGTGGGGCATGTCCCAACAACAAGACTTCGAGGACTTAAAGAATCACTTGTGCTCATCTCGAGTACTTTCATTACCGAACCTGTAGCATCCCTTTGAGATCGAGACAGATGCTTTAGACTATGTTGTGGGCGTCGTTCTCACTCAACACGACCACCCCGTGGCACCCAATAGTGAGACACTATTCGATGATGTATGTAAGTACCCTACTTACGACAAAGAAATGTACTCCATTTTGCAAGTATTCTGCCAGTGGAGATATTACATTATTGGGAAGGAGACAATCATCCAAACTGATCACAAGCCACTACAAATCATGCAGACCCAAAGCAAATTACAGAATGACCGTCATCAGAAGTGGTCCACATACTTACAACAATTTCACCTCAACATCAAGTATAAAATAGGAAGTACCAACCGAGTTCTTGATTGTCTCAGTCGGACTCTAGTCGTGACACTCACCACGGTGCTAGAATCTTGCGGCCACGAGACCTCTAGATGGCCCCACCTCTTCGAAACAGACCCTGACTTCTCCAGCACATACCAAATGTTGGGTGCCGACTCAGTGGTCACTAATTTCCATCTTCAGGACGAGTTGTTGTTCCATCTGGGGCATTTCTGTGTTCCATCAAGAGAGCGCGTGAAGTTGATTTCAGAATCTCACCACAGTCGGGTGGCAGGACACTTTGGCGTCAAAAATACAGTGGTAGTGCTGCAAAAACATTTCTATTGGCCAAAACTTTGACAGGATGTCAACAAGTATATCAGGTCCTGCACCGCCTGCGCTATTGCCAAACCGACCACAAAGAAATATGGCTTGTACAACCCTATGCCTACTCCTGACAGGCCGTGGGAATCCATATTAATGGAATACATCTCGGGCCTCCTGTCCACCAGGAGGGGAAATGACTTTGTTTTTTGGTTGTTGATCACTTTTCCAAAATGGCGATTCTAGCCGTCAGAAAATCACAGCAGAAGCCACTGCCAAGATCTTCTTTGAATGAGTATGTGTACATTTTGGGATCCCACAAACCATTATCTCAGACCGGGATAGGCAATTCCTCAACACATTTTGGTCTAGCCTCTGGTCATTGCAGGATACTAAGCTCACCAAATCCACTTCCTTCCACCTTCAGACAGATGGCCAAACTCAAGTCATCAATCGTATTATCGTACATATCCTATGCATGTACAATTCAAAACACCCTCACACATGGGATGAGAGTCTTCCCTATGTCTAGCATAGCTACAACCGAGCCCTACATAGATCAACTGGCCACAACCCCTTTCAGGTGGGATTGGGATTCCAACCATTGGGCCTCATGGATGTTGTACTACCCCTAGAGACCACCTCGTTTGACTCATCCCCTGCTCCACCAGAAGTTGACAAAGCCACCTATTTCATTGAGCGGATCCAACACATATGCCAACAAGTTCGGGATATTCTACATAAGTCTAATGCCAAGTAAAAGCAACACCATGATCAACATCGGGTGCCACATAAGTTTCAAGTGGGAGACAAAGTTTGGTTGCACTTGCAGAAAAAACACCTTACATATACCCATCGGAACCTTCGCCCACTCTGTTATGGGTCATACACCATAACCAAGTCTGTGGGTGAAAATTATTTTGAGCTCAACATTCCCCCTTTCCTTGGCCTACAACAAGTCTTCAACGTGGCTCTCCTTCGGCCATATTTCCCACCATTATTAGAAACCTCAGATATAGTTGAGAAGTTGACACCAACAAATCTCAACGATGATCGCATGCAAAAGGAATCCGGTGATTAGATTTTGGACACACAGATCAAGGAAACTCTACAGCAAAGGATCCAACTTTATCAATTCATCAAAGCAAGGCAACTCCTACACCAAGGCAAGTGGCTCACCCGAGGCCAAATTTAGCAAACTTTCCTCATATGATGGGGGAAATCAATGCAATGGATACCATTGCTTCCTAAGGAGGGAAGATTGATCCAGGTGGATATTGGTGGCCACCCACCTTTTCCAACGGGCTCAAAACAGTTTTCTAGCAATTTTGGTAACTTACTATTTTAGTAGTTTTTAAATTCTGGGACCATTTTGAGGGACTAAATGAAGGCTTTTCAGGATAGATATTCTTAATTATGATCGAAGGCTTTGATTTAGCCACCAAAATGAATCTCCTCGACAATACCTTTCCAACGAGCTATTGTGCGCCCCAAATGGAGATTGTATCAAAAATTTACGACCCCGAGAAGTTGATGTACTAACTTACCCAAACAGGGCCTGCATGACTTTTGGCGCTTCATCTCCCAGGGTTAGGTTTTTGGATGTATAGGGTTTGCGACATTCTGGTTTATTGTAAAAAAGGCCTTCAGATCCTCATTGTAATCATCTTCTGGTGAATGAGTGCAACCGTCACATATCTTCTCAGAGATAAGCCGCCAACATTCCAGCAAGCTTGTTTTCCACTGCATTTTACAATTTCAGCTTATTTCCTTATTGAATAGAAAACCAGTTTTATTGTATCTATGTTATTCTATGTTAAGCATGTTTTAATAATCTATATTCATTTCATTCTGCTGATAAAATCTGGATCAGTGGTATCAGAGTGGTCTGCTCCTTGTCGTCTTAATGCATGTCTCCAACGAGGTCAAGGTACAAAGAATTGGGTCTCGATCTTGTTTCTCTTGAGGAAAAAATCTCTCGCATGCCTAAGCAACCTCTCATGGTAGGAGAAAATAAAGATGACGAGACATGAGATCCTTTCAAAATGTTTCTTGAGGAATCCCTCACTCAACAGAGGAACGAGGTGATGGATAGTTTCGCGCAAATCCTTCGATGGCTACCAACATGCGACGCATCTTCCTTGAGTGGAGGCTCCACCCCCTTCAAGGTACAAATAAACTTCGATATTCCTATATTTTAAGGTCATATAGACACATATGGTCTAAACAAGTGGTTGAATCTAATAGAAGTTTATTTTTCTTTCCATAACTTTTCGAATAGAGAAAAGATTACTTTTGCGCTCCTCAAAGTCGTTCCTCATCTCAAAGATTAGTGGGAAACTTTCTGTGAGCAAAATGAAACAGAGGAACCCTTATTATTTATAGTCACGGCCACTTGGGAATCCTTCAGGGATGCTATTAAGGAACAATACTACCCTGTTGGAAGTTATGATGACTTGTATACCAAATGGACCACACTGCGGCAAGAAAGAGAGCAAGCAGTGTCAGAGTTCACAAACATCTTCCATACCTTGCACACCAAGATGGGTATCAAATATTCGGAGTGAAATATGGTGCTCAAGTATCATGGTGATTTTCATAGATACATACAGACCGAAATGGAATTCCGGACATCTCATCCTTGGGCGTGACCTACCGATATGCCGTCAAAATCGAGCATAAGCTAAAACAAAAGACGCGACAATTTGGGCCTGGGAAACCCTCACAGCAAGATCCAGGAAAGCGCGACCCCAACCCACATAAAAAAGGAGAGAGAAAAGATGGACAGTATCAAGAAAACCAGACCAAGCCGCAAGCAAAGAAGGACACCAGAAAGAGAAAGAAAGATACCATAAAGTGGTGCGACTTCCATACGATCCCTTGGCGTAACACTGTTGATTTCCACTCAAAGACGTTGTTGGTGGCTGAAATGAAAGCCTCTAAATCAGATGTGGGTTCGGACTTTGAGTCTGAACCAAAAATGGGAAGATGGATCATTGATGCGAAACCCAGTGTCGCCATTGCTACTACCAAGCTCCAACCTAGTGAACCATATGAGCCAGAAGAAGGTGAGGGCATCTTCCATTCATTGATGTGGGTGAAAGGCACCCCTTTGCACTTCATCGTTGATAGCAGTAGCCAGAAGAACCTCATATTAGCAGAGGTCGTCAAGTGGATGGCCCTGCCGACAAAGCCGCACCCACAACCCTACACCATTGAATGGATCCGCCAAGGAAGCGATCTTTGCGTCAGCCAACAGTTTCAAATGTCGTACAACATCAATCCCTTCAAAGACGAGGTATTGTGTGATGTTGCACCTCTCGAACTTTGTAATTTTATTTTGGGGCAACCTTATTTATGGAAACGTCATGTTGTATATGAGTCTAGGCCTCCTAGTGTTATTATTATTCTAAACAAGAAATTGTACAGGATACCCGAGGCAGTCCCTCATAGTGTTATTTCCTTGATCTCTACCAAGTAATGTAGCAAGGTCATCTCTCAGAGCGGGAAATTTAACTTCTTTGTGATTCTCTCTCAGAGTGAGCAAAAGATCGTAGCCACATCCAGGGCCTACCTAACTAATCTCTCCACACAATAGAAGAAAGTGGATAAGTTCATGGAAGAATACTCATATATCTTCTCTTCTCCTACTGGGGTACCTCTACACTTCCAGGTCAAGCATCCCATCGATCTGACCCTAGGTGCGCCAATACGCAATGGGCCAGTCTACTGCCACTCTCCGTTCAAAAACGAGGAGATCAAGAGGCAGATCCAAGAACTACTCCACAAGGGGCACATCCGTCCGAGCTCATTGCCTTATGGGAGCCGAATCATGCTGGTGCAAAAGAAAGATGGGACCTAGAAACTCTACATTAATTACCCGGCCTTGAATAAAATCACAGTCCAAAACCAGTACCTCATTTCCCGAATCGACAACCTCCTTGATCATCTCACAAGGGACAAATACTTCAGTAAGATTTATCTAAAGTGTGGCTACCACTAGGTCCCAATAGAATAGACAGATGTATGGAAGACTGCCTTCAAGTCAAAAGAAGGTCTTTTTGAATGGTTGGTCATGCCATTCAGTTTGACAGTTGCTCCAACAACTTTTATGAGGATGATGGACGATATCGTACGAGATTTCACCAATATGTTTGTAGTGGTGTATCTGGATAACATCCTCATCTACAACAAGACTTGGGCGGAACACTTGTTGCATATTCAGTAGGTTCTGCACACCCTGTGGTAGCGCAAACTATATGCAAACTTGGAAAAGATTCTCCTTCAGCATGGAAAGGGCCCATTACTTAGGCTACATCCTTGATTAGCATGGTATGCACGTGGATCTAGCCAAAATCCAGATCATCTGTGACTGGCCAACCCCAACCACACTCACTCAACTTCGGAGCTTCTTGGGCCTCGCCAATTTCTATCGTAGGTTCATGTTGGGATTCTCTCATATCGCATGGGCCCTCAGCCAAGTAAACAGGGGTGGAGGTAGGGAAAAATTTGTGTGTGGCCTTTCCCAACAACAAGCCTTTGATGACTTGAAGAATTTTTTGTTCTCATCCCTAGTACTTTCATTACTGGACCTGTATCATCCCTTTGAGATCGAGACAGATGCTTCAGACTATGTTGTGGGCATCGTTCTCACTCAACATGACCACCCCATGGCATACCATAGTGAGACACTTTTAGATGATGTTCGTAAGTACCCCACTTACGACAAAGAAATATACTCCATTGTGAAAGCCTACCGCCAGTGGAGACATTACA
The DNA here is from genome assembly GCA_009831015.1 of Picea engelmannii. NCBI lineage: Eukaryota > Viridiplantae > Streptophyta > Pinopsida > Pinales > Pinaceae > Picea > Picea engelmannii. Next base: position 2,067,916 of record ML777421.1, read on the forward strand.
TTATTGGGAAGGAGACAGTCATCCACACTAATGACAAGCCACTACAATTCATGCACACCCAAGGAAAATTGCAGAATGACCATCATCAGAAGTGCCCCACATACTTACAGCAATTCCACCTCAACATCAAGTATAAAATAGGAAGTACCAACAAATTTGTTGATTTCCCCAGCCGACCTCCAGTTGCGACACTCACCATGGTGCTAGAATATTGCATCCACGAGACCTCTGGATGGCTCCACCTCTACGAGACAGACCCTAACTTCTCCACCACCTACCGAATGTTGGGTGCCAACTCAGTGTTCATTAATTTCCATCTTGAAGACGGGTTCGTGTGTCATCTGGGCCATCTTTGTGTTCCATCAAGAGAGTGCACGAAGCTGATTTTGGAAGCTCACTACAGTCGGGTGGAAGGACACTTTGGCATCGAAAAGACAGTGGAAGTGTTGCAGAAACATTTCTACTCGCCGAAACTTCGATAGGATGTCGAAAATTATATCAAGTCTTGCACCATCTATGCTATTTCCAAATCGACCTGAAAGAAATGGGGCATGTACACCCCTCTACCTACTCCTGATAGGCCATGGGAATCCATATCAATGGACTATATGTTAGGCCTCCCATCCACCAAGAGGGGAAATGATTGTGTTTGTGTGGTTGTTGATCGCTTTTCCATGATGGCAATTCTAGCCGCCTGCAAGAAGAACATCACAACAAAATCCACTACCAAGTTCTTCTTTGAACGAGTACGGGTACATTTTGGGATCCGACAAACCATTATCTCAGACCGTGACAGTCAGTTCCTCAACACATTCTGATCGAGCCTCTGGTCACTATTGGATACCAAGCTCACCAAATCCACTGCCTTCCACCACAAGACAGATGACCAAACTAAGTTCATCAATAGGAAAATCGTACATATCCTGCGCATGTACAATTAAAAACACCCCCTCACATGGAATGAGTGTCTTCCCCATGTCCAACATAGATACAACTAATCCCCGCATAGCTCAATTGGCCACATCCCCTTTCAGGTGGGGTTGGGATTCCAGCCATTGTGCCCCATGGATGTTTCACTACCCTTGGAGACCACCTCGTCTGAATCATCCCCTACTCCACAAAAAGATGACAAAGCCACCTGTTTCATTGAGAGGATCTAGCACATCCACCAACAAGTTCAGGATATTCTACAGAAGTCTAATGCCAAGTACAAGCAACACCATGATTAGCATCGAGTACCACATAAGTTCCAGGTGGGCGACAAAGTTTGCTTGCACTTGCAGAAAGAACGTCTTATAGGTCCCCATCATAATCTTATCCCACTCTGTTATGGAGCATACACCATCACCAAGGTTGTGGGTGACAATGCTTTTGAGCTCAACATTCTCCCTTTCCTTCGCCTGCACCCAGTCTTGAACGTGACTCTCCTTCAACCATATTTACCACCATTATTGGACACCTAAGAGATAGCTGAGCGGTTGACACCAACAGAGCTCAACCCTAACTGCATGAAACAGGCATCCAGTGGTCAGATTCTGGACACACATATCAAGGGCACTCAACAACAAAGGATCCATCTTTATTGAGTCGTCAAAGCAGGGCAGCTCCTACACCAAGGCAAGTGGCTAACCCAGGGCCAAATTCAGCGGAAATTTTCTCATTTGATGGGGGAACTCAACGCAATGGAGACCATTTCTTCCTAAGGAGGGAGGATTTATACAGGTGGATATCGATGGCCACCCACCTTTTCCAACTATCTAAAAACAATTTTCTAGCAATTTTGGTAATTTACTATTTTTAGTAGTTTTTAACTTCTGAGGCCATTTTGTGTGCCTAAATGAAGTTTTTTCGGGATCATGATACTCAATGATATGCAGAGGCTCCAATTGAGCCCTCAAAATGAATCTCCTCAATGATACCTTTCCAACGAGCTATTGTGCACCCCAAATGGAGATTGTATGCAAAAGTTACGACCCCAGGAAGTTGATGTACTTACTTACCCAAACGGGGCCCACATGAATTTTGGTGCTTCATCTCCTAGGGTTATGTTTTTGGATGTCTAGGGTTTGTGACATTCCGGTTTATTGTAAAAAATGTCTTCAGATACTCATTGTAATCATCTTCTGGCGAATGAGTGCAACCGTCACATCTCTTCTCAGAGATAGGTTGCCACCATTCCAGCAAGCTTGTTTTCCACTGCATTTTACAGTTTCAACTTATTTCCTTATTGAATAGAAAACCAATTTTACTGTATCTCTGTTATTCTATGTTAAGCATATTTTAATAATATGTATTCATTTCATTCTTCTCATATAATCTGGATCAGTGGTATCAGAGAGGTCTGCTCCTTATCGTCTTAATGGATGTCCCCAAAGAAGTCAGGGTACAAAGAATTGGGTCTCGAGCTTGTTTCTCTTGAGAACAAAAGCTCTTGCATGCCTAAGTGACCTCTCATGCCAGGAGAAAATAAATATGACAGGAAATGATATCCTTTCAAAATGTTTCTTTAGGAATCCCTCATGCAATAGAGGAACACGATGATGGATAGTTTCGTGCAAATCCTTCGGCAGCTACCAACAAGTGGTGCATCTTCTTTGAACGGAGGCACAACCCCCTTTAAGGTACAAATAAAATTTGATATTCCTATATTTGAAGGTCAGATAGATGCATATGTTGTATATAAGTGGTTAAATCTACTAGAAGGGTATTTGTTTGACCATAACTTTTAAAATAGAGAAAAGATTACTTTTGCACTCCTCAAAGCTATTCTCCATGTCAAAGATTGGTGGGAGAATTTCTATGAGAAAAAGGAAATAGAGGAACCCACATTATTTATAGTCACCGCCACCTAGGAATCCTTCAGGGATGTTATTAAGGAACAATACTACCCTTTCATAATTTATGATGACTTATATACCAAATGGACCACACTGCGACAAGAAAGACACCAAGCAGTGTCAGAGTTCACAAATATCTTCCATACATTTCCCACCAAACTGGGTATGAAAGATTCAGAGCGACATTTGGTGATCAAGTATCGTGGTGCTTTGCATAGATACATACAAACTGAAATGGAATTCTGGACATCTCGTCCTTGGGCGCGACCTACCGATATGTCGTGAAAATCGAGCAGAAGCTCAAACAAAAGACACAGAAATTTGGGCCCGGGAACCCCTCACTGCAAAAGCCAGGAAAGGGCAGCCCCAACCCATATAACAAAGGAGAGAGAAAAGATGGACAGTATCAAGATAACCGGTCCAAGCCACAAGCAAAGAAGAACATCGAAAAGACGAAGAAAGATATTGGGAAGTGGTGCGACTTCCATAAGAGCCCTTGGCATAACACTGTTGATTTCTGTTCAAAGAATTTGATGGTGGCCAAAGTGAAAGCCTCTGAATCAGATGTGGGTTCTGACTTTGATTTTGAACCAAAAATGGGAAGATGGATCATTGACATGGAACCGAGTGCCACGGTTTCTACCACCAAGCTCCAGCCTAGTGAACCAGACGAGCCAGAAGAAGGTGAGCGCATATTCCATTCACAGATGTGGGTGAAAGGTACCCCATTACACTTCATCGATTATAGTGGTAGCCAAAAGAACCTCATCTCAATAGAGGTCATCAAGAAGTTGGCCCTACCGACAAATCCATACCCACAACCATACACCATTGAATGGATCTGCCAAGGAAGCGATCTCCGTGTCTACCAACAGTGTCAATTGTCACACGACATCACGCCCTTGAAAGACAAGTTGTTGTGTGATGTTGCTCCTCTCGAACTTTGTAATGTTCTTTTGGGACAACCTTATTTATGGAAATTTCATAGTGTATATGAGTCTAGGCCTCATAGTGTTATTATTACTTTGAGAAGAAAATTGTACAGAATACTTGAGGCAATCCCTCCTAGTGTTATTTCCTTGATCTCTACAAAGCAATGCAGGAAGGTCATCTCTCAAACCGAGAAATTTTTCTTCTTCATGATTCTCTCTTAGACTGAGAAAACTATAGCAGCCACATCTAGAGCCTCTACGATCGATCTCTCCACACAACAAAAGCAAGTGGATAAGGTTGTGGAATAATACTCATATATCTTCTCTTCTCCTACCGGGGTACCTCAGCACTATCAGGTCAAGCATCCCATCGATCTGACCCCGGACGCACCGCTACCCAATGGGACAGTCTATCGTAACTCTTTGTTAGAAAATGAGGAGATCAAGAGGTAGATCCAAGAACTACTCCACAAGAGGCACATCTGTCCCATCTCATCGCCTTGTGGGAGCCCAACCGTGTTACTGCAGAAGAAATACGGGACCTGGAAACTATGCATTGATTATCGGGCCCTGAATAAAATCACGTTCCAAAACGAGTACCCGATTCCCACAATCGATTACCTCCTTGATCATCTCATGAGGGGAAAATACTTCAGTAAGATTCAACTAAAGTCTGGCTAACACCAGGCCCCAATAGAACAGACAGATGTATGGAAGACCGCCTTCAAGTCAAAAGAAGGTTTTTTTGAATGGTTGGTCATACCCTTTGGTTTGAAAAATTCTCCAGCAATGTTTATGAGGATGATGGATGATATCCTATGAACTTTCATCAATACTTTTGTAGTGGTGTATCCATATGACATCCTCATCTAAAACAAGACTTGGGTGGAACACTTGCATCATATTTAGCAGATTCTGCACATCTTGCGGCAGCACAAACTATATGAAAACTTAGAAAAATGCTCCTTCCGGATGGACAGGGTCCATTACTTAGGATGCATCATTGATAATCATGGTTTGCATGTGGATCCAACCAAGATCCGGGTCATATGTGAATGGCCAACCCCAACCACACTCACTCAACTTCGGAGCTTCTTAGGCCTCGCCAATTTCTATCGCAAGTTTGTTTTGGGATTCTCTAATATCACATGGGCCCTCAACCAAGTAACCAGAGGTGGCGGTAAGGAAACATTTGTGTGGGGATTGTCCCAACAACAAGCCTTCGAGGACATAAAGAATCATTTGTGCTCATCCCTAGTACTTTCAATATCGGATCGGCAACATCCCTTTGAGATTGAGACAAATGCTTCAGACTATGTTGTGAGCATTGTTCTCACTCAACACAACCACCCTGTGGCATACCATAGTGAGACAATATCAGATGATGTCCGTAAGTACCCCACTTATGACAAACAAATGTACTCCATTGTGCAAGCCTAATGCCAACTGAGACATTACATTCTTGGGAAGGATACAGTCATCCACACTGATCACAATCCACTATAGTTCATGAAAACCCAAGGAAAATTGCAGAATGACCACCATCATAAGTGTTCCAGATACTTACAACAATTCGACCTCAACATCAATTATAAAACAGGAATTACCAATCGAGTTGTTCATTGCATCAGTCGATCTCCAGTTGCGACACTCACCACGGTGCTAGAATCTTGCGACCACGAGACCTCTGGATTGCCCCAACTTTGCGAGATAGACCCTGACTTCTCCACCACCTACCAAATGTTGGGCGCCAACTCAGTGGTCTCTAATTTCCATCTTCAGGACAAGTTTTTGTGTCATCTGGGCCACCTCTTCGTTCCATCAAGCGAGCGCATGAAGCTGATTTGGGAAGCTCACTACAATCGGGTGGCGGCACACTTTGGCATCGAAAAGACAGTGGCAGTGTAGCAGAAGCATTTCTACTGGTTGAAACATGGACAGGATGTCGGCAAGTATATCAGGTCCTACACCACCTGCATTATTGCCAAACTGGCCGCAAAGAAACAAGGCCCGCACACCCCTCTTCCTTCTCCTGACAAGCCGTGGAAATCCTTCACAATGGACTACATATCTGGCCTCCCATCCACCAAGAGGGGAAATGATTGTGTTTTTGTGGTATTTGATCTCTTTTTCGAGATGGCGATGTTGATGGGGATTAAATCCCTTGATTCATCAATAGAAACCAAACCTGCCACCGAGGCCCAATTAGACTCTGCAGCATTTGGAGTGGAATGGTTCTCCAGATCTTACAATTTGGCCAAATTATCGATGAGATTTTGTGTTTTCTGGTGAATGTTCTTCCTTTGGTTAAGACATTTTTTTTTGTATTTTCTCTTAGGTGGGGAAAGTACAAGAGATACAAGCCAGTATAAACCAACTTGACGAATATAGGACAAGATTTTTAACTATGGGGAAGGGGTCAAGCTTGGGATAACCCGCTACTCGAACATGCATACAACGATCCTATGCCAAAGTGCTTAGTAATAATATGTCAACCGAAAGAGAATCCAACTGTTGTCTAAGAAAAACTACTTAATAGAAAAAAGATGCATATATGATCAAGATCAAGGTAAGAAAAATAATTCATCTACCAAGACATTCATCACATAGCTGACGTAAACTACTTAGCATAGAGAAAGAAACACAACTATAATCAATGTCACGGTAAGAAAAATAATTCATCTACCAAGACATTCATCACATAGAAGCACAATGATTTACTTTCATCATTTAAAGCAAGGAACATCAAAACATTGCACCAGATAACTTGACAATAGAATTAATTGTTCTTACTCATTTACTGCAACATTCATGGAACAGGAAAGGAAGTAATTCTTCTCCAACTCCAATCACATACATCTGATGAAAATAGCTCGTCTTTGGTCTAGAAGGACTTATTAATTTGTAGCAGTCTCAAAATAATTATCAACAACCAAAAGAAAAGAGTTCTTACAACAACCATCGAGTATTTGACCATTGGTCGATGTTCCTATTTATAATATAAAGTCTTAATAGTAATTAATGGTAAAATACAATTTGAGATAATCAAGAATTGCCACATGGCATCATAATATAATAGTCTTTCAACAGTGCACCCGAGTTGTTTCTTGGAAAGGGTGGACTCTTTCATAATCAGACCATCTGATAAAGAGTTCTTCACAGGTGTTGGCCCATGGAAACCTGTGTTGTTCCATTGGAGCCGCATAGATTCCCCTGATGTCTGTTGCATGCTCCCGATATTTTTCGAGGCTGAAGTTCAACTTCTGAACCATGGCTCTGGCTTTGATTGGATGTCCTGCGAACTATTGTACTTGCCCAGGCTTTTCATCAGTGACCTTTACACATTCTTCGACCCATGACGCATCCTGTTCGGCGCACAGCTTGATTATTTCGTTTAGGTTGATAAACATATCGGGGGTACCATACTCAAGGAGTCCGATGTCTTTCATTATTTTATCCTAGTTCTTTTGACATCTGACCCATTGTTCCTGGATTTCTTCATGTGGGATTCGAGACATTTTGGCCCAGTATTCGGCCGATCGCTTCATACGATTGAGACTGCTTTTACTTACTAGTCGAATGTCATGGTCTTCATTTTCTCGGCCTTTTGGGACTACCTCAATAAACTCGAGCCTCTCCACTGCCTGTTGCGCCTTCTCATACCATCACTCCATTTCCTTACATGTCGTGAGTGCCATGACAGTGCCTTCCTAGAATTCGGCTATATTCGAGATTAACAGTTGTCTTTCCTTCTTGAACTCATCGTAAACTTTACCGAACTCATCTTTTAAATACACAGTTGTCTGTGTAGCACCCTTATAGTAATCAGAAAGATGGTGCAAGTGTTCGAGCTCCTTTTGGGTGGCAGAAAGTTCCTTTTCATCTCTCCTGACTCTATCCTGGGCAGCCTCTGAGAGGGATTTTCCCACACCAATCAGCCCAAACGTACAGGCATCTGTTGTATCAATTAACTTCTCCTCAGTGAAAACTATGATGGACTAATCTAGGGTGATTCTTCTCTTCTTTGAAGTCTTCTGAACGATAGTGTTTCTCTTTTGATCATAGGCGATTTCATAGATATCTGCGACCTCATCTACCGGGTCTGGTATATGCTGATCACCCCATGTGAGATTGTTTCCCAAGATTCCCGCAGTGTAAATTTGTTCGAGAGTGGGCTCTTGAACTTCTTCATTCTACCTTGTAGATCCAACTTCTACTTGTTTCTCACTGGGGATCTAAGTATTGGGCAGGATAGAGGTTTCTTGTATGGACTTGTCACTTACTTTCTCATCGATCGTGGAACTATCAATTTCCTTCTGCAGAGGCTCTTCACTTGGGCCTACATCTATTTCTGGTTCATCGGACTTTCCTATGTTGAGATTACCTTCAGCTTTAGCTTCCTTTTGTGGGATTCCCTTGTCATGAACCCCGGGCCCAACAAAAGAGACCTTTTCGGGACCTTCTTCTTCTTGGATGCGCATTGGGGTGCCATGAGAAGGATTTATTCTCTCGTCGTCACTGTATATATGTATTAGCGTGCTCAAAGGGTTGGGTGCTTGTGCTTTTATCAACACCCAGCCCATATCTGGTTGAGTTTTTCCTTCTCTCGAGAGATCAATTGGCGATATCATAGACTCGGGATTACCTGACCCATTGGTGCCATTGGCAGCTGTGAGACTAGGATTGCTAGGTTCTGTCGGAACTCTTTGGATGGTAACTGAAATTCCGGGACTTATGGCAGGATGCGGGTTATCCTGCATTCATTTCATTAGTAGCTAAGACTGCTGGTATAAAAGTGCGCCACTTTCTTGAGTTGTTTGATCTTCATGGAAAAATCTGATTTGTATCGGGGATCCCTAATGAGCCTCTATGACCTCACTGTCTTCTTGGCGGTTATTTGTTTCTTCCTCCAATTCATATGCTATTGTTTCTTCAGGGTGTTGGCCAACTCCTTGAATTGCTTGCTCCAATAGCATGGCCTACTCTTCATAGCTCAAAGCTCTAAACTTGGTTCCTCTAGGATCAGCTTTCCTGGTTGCCACCATATCCTAGTCTTGAGCGTTCTCAGTGAAAATTTCATCTTCAAACCGATTGTGGGCATAAGGCCAACAGGATGATACCTGTGATGCGTGTTGTAGGACCAATCCCTTGGGATCGTGTTTGCAAAATCAGCCAGTTTGGAACCGAAATTCCAATTGACCTAGCCCAAGTTGTTTAGCATGCGTGGTGTCTTTGACCATGCAGAAGCTCATATGGAATCCATATGGTATGAAAGCCCACTTCTTGTCTTTCACTAAAGTTTCACTGTATCCTTGTATGATGGCTTGATAGCAGATTTCTCCTAACACTAGCTGGTCGAGAACATAAAGGGGTAATAAATGTGGCACCCCTGTGGTGCCGAAAATCTTCATTTAGGTTTCTCATTCATCTAAATACCAGTGACCAATTTTTACTATGACCTTCTTTGCTTTGTCTGATAATCTAGGGCATTCTCTCTTAAAGAGTAAGAAGTAAATGGGTGCAATAAAATGATCACAGATAACAACATAGGATTTTGTGTACCTATTTTCCCACAAGATGTTGTAGTATATATGGACTGCGAGCTTTGAAGGGTGTCAATTCAAGTCCATCCCAACAAAAGCGTTCCTGGCGCAGATGACGTCCAGTAGATACGAATCCATGTAGAAGGCAGGGGTATCTCCTTCCTTTGGTGCTTGAGCTTGTTTTATGCATGTGCTCAACTGTTTGGAGATGATAGCACTCCAATTGAAACCAGTACCCGAAACGGTGACTGTAAAAGCCAGAGGCATCCAAGCTTTCAAAAATCGAGAGCAGTGTTTCTCCCCATGTAATCTACAGAGAAGGGCCATGAGTTAGGCATATGGTTCCCTGAGATTGACTGTCAGGTACCAACCAGAAGTTCGGTTCATGAATTTCTTGTCTTCCCTCCACCAGGATGACAAGATTTTTTTAGTGTTGTGAGAGGCATAGAAACTCACCACGAAATCAGGGTTCAAATTTTATTCGGACTCATTGAGTTTGTAGTATTTCTAAACTTCTGATGGCAGGAAAACCCCGATGCATTCGCCATTGTCATCATTAATCAAACATTTATGTGCATCGGTGTGATCAATGAGCCACTTTATGAGCTCGATGCAAGGGAAAACCGGAGACCGGCTTGCCACCATGTGCAGATAAGCCCTGCGAATGTTTGGGAGGACCTCATCATCAAGCTTCCTTGTATCAAGGTCACTACGCGGAGTATATTCGAGGGGCTCTTCTTTCTTGATCTTCTTGAAGACTTCTTCCCAGAGAGGAAAAGTCATCTTTGCTCCAATGCTTGCCTCTGTATCCCCAAAAGCTGGGGGCTGGAAAAAGGTCTCCTTGGTGATCGCCTTGATGACGGACACCCGATTAGGAGCGAACTCTAATTGTCTTGCAACCGTTGGGGAGGAGCCTTCTCCTATTTCCAATTCTTGCAGCTTTGGTGCCTGTGGTGATTTCCTGGTGGATGGCTTCTTTGGAGGCATTGTCCCTGCAATTAAAACCGCATTTTAAACACATATACAGAGTAGCATCGGGTGAGAACATATACAAATGAAATGTAAATCCATAAGCGGACCCATACCTATAATGCTTGCTAAGAAAACTATTTAATACTCACTGGACTTCGGATGCTTCCTCTGGACTGGTGGCTTCGTTCTCCTGTTTGTTATGAATTCCTTGTTGTGTAGAGTGGGATCACACAAAAAGGACTCGAAAGAATATAACTAGGAGATACTACCAGTCATATCAATTAGTTAATATGGGTGATAAATGCAGATTTCGAAATATAACGCTATCGGATTTCTACCACTGAGACTTAACTGGTTGACGGTGGAGGTGCAGATGGAGATGCATTGTATTAGTGAGTTTAACGGTTCCCTTTTGATTCGTGCACGAGATAGTAACTAATGTGTGATCTACGAATTAACTAAAGCTTTGAATGCAGAGTACTTGACACAGCTAGGGGTTAAACATCACATCATGTCTTACCTTCATAAAGATCGAGGATCGACTACTATTTTAGATTGTTTATCAACGTTGCTATTTTCTTGATAAAACTCTCGATACCGGTGATGTTGGGATTGGTGATGTTTCGGCATCGGCGGTCGACAATGGAACTCCTCTTTTGTGTGACACTTATGATTACACTTCTCTGTCGAAGACGAAAGGACTGGCATTCGACAAAATCTTTTCGGAGACTATATGCGTAAAATAGATACTCTTATCGACCGACACTGAAGGATGTTGGCACTCAGCTGCTTTGACTTCCCATACAATTTTTTCTACCTTAATATTTAACCAATGTCGAACTTCTCAAGTAAGCTAGGAGAAATCCGGGTCGCTGGTTCCTTGATCAGTCGTGGTGTTTCTCAAGATGGTTCTTAATATGCTCAAGAGAAATTTAGATATGAAACATATCAGATAAAAAGGTTATCAGGCTCAAACCACAGTGAAAACAATCGAAGGTAGAATATAAGGTGGTATCCAAAAGGAAGTGGTCACAAAACTTTTAGGTGTGTTGAGCACTCAACAAGCGATTCTAGCTACCTGCAAGAAGAACATCACAGCAGAAGCCACTGCCAAGCTCTTCTTTGAATGATTATGAGTACATTTTGGGATCCCAAAAACCATTATTTCAGATGGCGACAATCGGTTCCTCATCACATTCTGGTCGAGCCTCTAGTCATTGCTGGATACCAATACCACCAAACCCACTTCCTTCCACCCCTAGACAGATGGCCAAACTGAGGTCGTCAATCGTATGTGTGTACATATACTACACATGTATAATTCAAAACAACCCCCCACATGGGATGAGAGCATTCCCTATGTACAACATAGCTACAACCGAACCCTACACAGCATAACTGGCCACAACCCCTTTCAGGTGGGGTTGAGATTCCAACCATTGGGCCCCATTGATATTGTGCTACCCCTTATGACCACCTCGTTCGACTCGTCCCCTGCTCCACCAGAAGCTAACAAAGCCACCTGGTTCATTGAGCGGATCTAGCACATCCTCCAACAAGTTCAGGATATTCTATAGAATTCTAATGCCAAGTATAAGCAATGACATGATCAACATCGAGTGCCACATAATTTTCAGGTGGGCGACAAAGTTTGATTGCACTTGCAGAAAGAATGCCTTACAGGGCCCCATAGGAAGCTTCTCCCACTTCATTACGGGTCGTACACCATCACCAAGGTTTTCGGTGACAATGTTTTTGAGCTCAACATTCCCCATTTCCTTGGCCTACGCCTAGTCTTCAACGTGGCTCTCCTTCGGCCATATTTCCCACCATTATTGGACACCTCAGAGATAGCTGAGCAGTTGACACCGACAGAGCTCAAACCTGAATCCATGCAATAGGATTCCAGTGATCATATTATGGACACATAGATCAAGGGCACTCAAAAACAAAGGATCCATATTCATCGAGTCGTCAAAGCAGAGGAGCTCCTACACCAAGGCAAGTGGCTCACCCGAGGCTAAATTCAAAAAAAATTTCCTCATATGATGGCGGAACTCAATGAAGTGGAGATCATTTTTTTCTGAGGAGGGAGGATTGATCCAGGTGGATATCGGTGGCCACCCACCTTTTCCAACTAGCTCAAAACGGTTTTCTGACAATTTTGGTAATTTACTGTTTTTAGTTGTTTTTAACTTCCGGGGTCATTTTGAGGGGCTAAATGAAGGTTTTTTGGGATTGAGCTTCTCAAAGGTAGTTGAAGGATTTGATTGAGACCCCAAAATGAATCTCCTCAATGATACCTTTCCAATGAGATATCGTGTGCCCCAAACGGAGATTGTATGCAAAAGTTAAGACCACAAGAAGTTGATGTACTAACTTACCCAAACGGAGCCCATGTGACTTTTGGCGCTTCATCTCCTAGGGTTATGTTTTTGGATGTCTAGGGTTTGTGACATTCTGGTTTGTTTTAAAAAATGCCTTTATATCATCATTGTAATCATCTTTTGGTGAATGAGCGCAGTCGTCACATCTCTTCTCAGAGATAAGCTGCCACCATTCCAAGAAGCTTGTTTTCCGCTGCATTTTACAGTTTCAGTTTATTTCCTTATTGAATAGAAAACCAGTTTTACTGTATCTCTATTATTCTTTGTTAAGCATCTTTTAATCATCTGTATTCATTTTTTTTTGCTCATAAAATATGGATCAGTGGTATCAGATTGATCTGCTCCTTGTCGTCTTAATGCATGTCCCCAACGAGGTCACGGTACAAACAATTGGGTCTCGAGCTTGTTTCTCTTGAGGACAAAATCTCTCGCACGCCCAATTCACCTCTTATGGCAGGAGAAAACAAATATGACAGGATAGGATATCCTTTCCAAATTTTTCTTGCGGAAGCCCTCATGCAACAAAGGAACGAGATGATGAATAGTTTCGTGCAAATCCTTCGGCGACTACCAACAAGCGACACATTTTCCTCGAGTGAAGGCGTCGCCCCCTTCAAGGTATGAATAAACTTATATATTCCTATATTTGAACGTCAGATAGATGTATATGTTGTAGACAAGTGGTTGAATCTACTAGAAGGGTATTTTTTTTTCCATAACTTTTCGACTAGAGAAAATATTACTTTTGCGCTCCTCAAAGTCGTTCCCCATGTCAAATATTCGTGGAAAACTTTATGTGAGCACAAGAAAATATAGAAACCCTCATTATTTATAGTCACGTCTACCTGGGAATCCTTCATGGATGTTATTAAGGAACAATATTTCCCTATTGGAAGTTATGGCAACCTATATACCAAATGGACCACACTGCGGTAAGAAAGAGACCAAGCAGTGCCAGAGTGCACAAATATCTTCCATAGCTTGCACACCAAGATGGGTATCAAATATTCAGAGAGACATCTGGTGCTCAAGTATCGCGGTGCTTTGCATATATACATACAAAATGAAATGGAATTTTTGGACATCTCGTCCTTGGGCACAACCTACCGATATGTCGTCAAAATCGAGCAGAAGCTCAAAAAAAAGATGCTACAATTTGGGCCTGGGAACGCCTCACAACCAACGCTAGGAAAGGGTGGTCCCAACCCACATAAGAAAGGAGAGAGAAAAGATGGACAATATCAAGACAACTAATCCAAGATGCAAGCAGAGAAGGACACCGAAAAGACAAAGAAAGATACCGGGAAGTGGTGTGACTTCCATAAAATCCCTTGGCATAACACTGTTGATTGATGCTCAAAGCAGTCATTGGTGGTCGAAGTGAAATCCTGTGAATCAGATGCAGGTTCTGACTCTGAATCTGAACCAGAAATGGGAAGACAAATCATTGACGCGGAACCCATTGCCACCGTTTCTACCACCAAGCTCTATCTTGGTGAACCAGATGAACCGGAAGAAGGTGAGCGCCTCTTCCATTCACAAATGTGGGTGAAAGGAACCCCATTGCACATCATCATTGATAGTGGTATCTAGAAGAACCTTATCTCAGCAGAGGTCTTCAAGCATTTGGCCCTGTCGACAATGTCACACCCACAACCCTACACCATTGAATGGCTCCGCCAAGGAAGTGATCTCTATGTCAACCAACAATGTTGACTGTCGTATGACATAAAGCCCTTCAAAAATGAGGTATTGTGTGATGCTTCTCCTCTGGAAGTTTGTAATGTTCTTTTGTTCCAACCTTATTTATGGAAATGTCATGTTGTAAATGAGTCTAGGCCTCGTAGTGTTATTATTACTTTGAACAAGAAATTGTGCAGGATACCCGAGGCAGTCCCTCCTAGTGCTATTTTCTTGATCTTTGCCAAGAAATACAGAAAGGTCATCTCTCAGACCGAGTATTGGCACAGGGGCAGACCCAGGGTTCAACACTTCAACAACGCACCAAAAAACCCTAACTACCGGCCCTTTCGGCAACACCTGCGAAGCAGATGAAATCTCACCCGAGGTAGAGGCAGGGGGGTTGCAGGACTCAAGTGTCTACAACCTAGCTAGGACACAGATCTGTTATTACACACTTCAACATAGCACTTAGAGAATAATATGCATTCAGTTATGATTCTTATTCACATCGTAGATTAACCCTAAATATAGAACAACGTTGTTGTAAACAGATCAAACACTTCTAAGCACTTAGCATAAGTTCAGATCTAACATTCATTCACAACATAAAGCACTAAGCATTCATAGATATATATATATATTATACATCAAGAACAGTGCAATAAGAAAACATAATCATAAACACCATGAATAATACTGCATAAAGCACAATAAAACAGGATATATGTGGTTCACCCCAGTGTGGGGCTACGTCCACCAACTCTTCTTCTTATTTATTAGCTTCTTCCAATCTTCTTACATGCACCAAGCCACATATCCAACTCCACAAAGGATAAGAGATCTGTGTGCACCTCGCCAGATCCTCCTTCCTCGAATTAGATCAAGCCACAAAGCCAACTTCAATCACTTTCACTTAGCTCTGCAAGTCTCACATATAGTATGCACAAAGCATTCATAACTATTCGCACTTAGCAACCTTCACAAGTTCTTGCACAAAACCGATCAGAACTACAATCACACAGATTGAACTACTCTTACATCGCCTGGCTACTTTCTAAGGGACCTAAGCATGGGTAAACCCATGGGAGGACATCCCATAATTGTTACATAAACCCTAAAACCAAAAAATCCCACAAAAAGGGAAAGATCTTGTGATCTCCGCTTCGCTTGGGTGCTCCATCTTCGACTAGCCTTTCGAAGTCCCAAAAGTGGTCAAACATGACTAGCGTTTCCTCCAAACCTGGTCAAGGGACAACATGCCCCAACACTCACCTGTGACACATCCCGAGTCACTCTGATCTAGGCAACACTGCTTCGAAGGCCTCGAGCTTAGCTTGAGCTTCCTCGACTTGTTGCTTCATCGAGGCCTCCTGCTCGATGAACTCCTGAATGAATTGATCGGTGACAGGCCATTCCAGGCATTGTTCCACTATTGCGACCCCCTGTTCCAACTGTGATCCTTGTCCCTCAAGATCCTCAAAAAGTGTGCAGGCTTCGTCCTGCACCGAATGGAGTCTTTGTGTCACCTCCATAACTCTGCTCTGGATGGCAATGACCTGTTGCTGAACTATGCGTTGCTCCTGTGACCTCTTCATCTTCTCCACTACTGTAAGCAGTTTGAGATGCGCTTGCATGATGGAATCCTATTGTTTCACCTTCTGGAGATGTGCCTCCAATGTCCTCAGCTTCGGGTCTTCTGCAAGGCGTTCCTAAGTCTGTGCATTTCAGTTGTTGATTTTCTTGCATTATGAGGCCAACGCCCTGATTCTTTCTACTGCGCTCCTGGTAGTTTCTTCCCTTTGATCTCGTACTTCCTATAGAGTGCTAGGCACTGCTTGAAATTATAGCTCTGCTACTCTTTCTTGGAGCTACTGAATAGCCTTGGTGAGCTTCGCCACTTGGCTCTCAGTTGTCTCTTCTTCCCTCTATGCCAAGACCGACACAGAGAGAAGTGCTCTATTCACTGCCTCTCTAATCCCAATCTACTCTATGAGAAACTAGACTTTCTCTTTCTAGATTTACTCCCAGTCTTCTTCGAACTTTGCCCAAAGTTCAGCTGTCTCTTGATGCACAACCCAAATTTTCTTTAAGACCTCCTCCTTTGCTTACTTCAAGGCCTCTGTGGCCTGTTCGTTTTCCTCCTAGACTCAACGAAGTCGAGTCTCTGTGGCATTTGCTATCCTTTGCAATTGTGAGGGCTCATCCCCCAATTCTATACCTTCTAATGAAGATGGTGCAGTAGACACTGCGTGGCTCGATTAGATGGCTTGTTGTATCCCCTTCATCTCCGCCTTGATTATGTCATGCATCATATCCTTATTTGCTTCATGTCACTATAAGATACCCTCTGAAGCATCTTCTATAGCTGCGATGATGCGGTCAATATCATCCACTATGAGCACATTCTGTGACTGAGGCTTGTTGGCTCGGGATTTCTTTCATGTTGAAGGTTTGTTTGGAGAAAAATTCCTTTTCTTGGACGTCTCGACCTCTGTAAGGGGATCCTTCGGTGGTGTTACTTCTCCCTTATCTTGCTTGTATTCTTCCCCTTCCTCCTCTCGGTTTATTTATTTGCCTCCTCCTTCTGCAGGTGAGTCAAGCACAATTTCCTCCGATGCATTGTCCTTCTCTTCACTGTCTATGTCCCGGCAACAGAACCATTTGTTGGAATAGGGGCATACCCAGGGTTCAACGCTTCAACAATGCACCAAAAAAACCCTAACTACAATCCCTTTTGGCAACGCCTGCGAAGCAAATGAAGTCTCACCTGAGGTAAAGGTAGAGGGGGTTGTAGGAATCAAGTGTCTACAACCTAGCTGGGACATAGATATGTGATTACACACTTCAACGAAGCACTTATCCAATAATATGCATTTAGTTATAATTCTTATTCACATCACAAATTAACCCTAAATATAGAACAACGTTGTGATAAACAAATCAAACACTTCTAATAACTTAGAATAAGTTCACATCTAACATTCATTCACATCATAAAGCACTAAGAATTCATAGATCTATTTATCATACATTAAGAACAGTGCACTAAGCATACATAATCATAAACACCATGAATTATACTATACAAACCACAATAACACAGGATATACGTGGTTCACGTTAGTGTCGAGCTACGTCCACCAACTCTTCTTATTCTTTATTAGCTTCTTCTAATCTTCTTACATGCACCAACACATAGATCCAACTCCGCAAAGGACAGGAGATCTGCGCGTACCTCGCCAGATACTCCTTCCCCGAATTAGATCAAGGCACAAATCCAACAACAACCACTTGCACTTAGCTCTGCAAATCTCACATACAGTATGCACAAAGCATTCACAACTATTCACACTTAACAACCTTCACATGTTCTTGCACAAAGACGATCAGAACTACAATCACACAGATTGAACTACTCTTACATCACTTGGCTACTTATTTATACATTACAAAAAGGGGCCTAAGCATGGGTAAACCCATGGTCTAACATCCCATACCCATTACATAAACCATAAAACCCAAAAAGCCCGCAAAAAGGGCGAGATCCCACGAACTCTGCTTCACCTAGGTGCTCCATCTTCGAGCAACTTGTCGAAGTCCCAAAAGTGGTCAAACATGACTAGCGTTTCCTCCAAAACTGGTCAAGGGCCAACATCAAAAAATTGTCTTCTTCATGATTCTCTCTCAGAGTGAGTGAAAGATCACAGCCACATCCAGCACCTCTACGACCGATCTCTCAACACAACAAAAGCAAGTGGATAAGGTCGTGGAAGAATACTCGGATATCTTCTTTTCTCCTACTGGGGTACCTCTGCACTGCCAAGTCAAGCATCCCATCGATCTGACCCCAGGTGCACCGCTACAGAATGGCCCAGTCTATCGTCGCTCTCTATTAGAAAATGAGGAGATCAAGAGACAGATCTAAGAACTACTCCACAAGGGGCATATCCATCCCATCTCATCACCTTGTGGGAGCCCAATCGTGCTGGTGTAGAATAAAGACGGGACCTGGAAACTCTGCATTGATTACCGGGCCCTAAATAAAATCATAGTCTGAAACCAATACTTGATTCCCTGAATCGACAACCTCCTTGATCAACTCACGGGGGCCAAATACTTCAGCAAGATTGATCTGAAGTCTGTCTACCAACATCTCCCAATAGAACAGATAGATATATGGAAGACCGCCTTCAAGTTAAAAGAAGGTATTTTTGAATGGTTGGCCATGCCCTTTGGTTTGAAAAATGCTCCAACAACTTTTATGAGGATTATGGACGATACCCTACGACCTTTCACCAATACTTTTGTAGTGGTGTATCTGGATGACATCCTCATCTACAACAAGACTTGAGAGGAACACTTGCAACATATTCAACAGGTTATGCACACCCTGTGATAGCGCAAACTATATGCAAACTTGGAAAAATTCTCCTTCGGCATGGACAAGGTCCATTACTTAGGATACATCATTGTTCAGCATGGTGTGCATGTGGATCCAACCAAGATCCAGGTCATTTGTGACTGGCCAGCCCCAACCACACTCACTCAACTTCAGAGCTTCTTGGGCCTCGCTAATTTCTATCGCAGGTTCATTTTGTGATTATTTCATATCGCATGGGCCCTCAGCCAAGTAACCAGGGGTGGAAGTAAGGCAAACTTTGTGTGGGGCTTGTCCCAACAACAAGCATTTGAGGACTTGAAGAATCGTTTGTGCTCATCCCCAATACTTTTATTATCGGACCTGCAACATCCCTTTGAGATCAAGACAGATTCTTCAGACTATGTTGTGGGTGTCATTCTCACTCAACACGACCACCCCATGGCATATCATAGTGAGACACTATCAGATGATGTCCGTAAGTACCCTACTTATGACAAATAAATGTACTTCATTGTGAAATTCTTCCGCTAGTGGAGACATTACATTCTTGGGAAGGAGACAGGCATCCACACTAATCACAAGACATTACAATTCATGCAAACCCAAGGCAAATTGTAGAATGACCGCCATCAGAAGTGGTCCACATACTTATAACAATTCCACCTCAACATCAAGTATAAAAATGAAGTACCAACCAATTTGTTGATTTCCTCAACCGAATTCCAATCAAAATCAAGAAGAATCTCAAACAAAAGACGCAGCAATTTGGGCCTAGGAACCCCTCACAGAAAAATCCAGGAAAGGGTGACCCCAACTCACATAACAAGGGAGAGAGAAAAGATGGAAAATATCAAGACAACTAATCCAATATGCAAGCAAAGAATGACACCAGAAAGAAAAAGAAAGATACCGGGAAGTGATGTAACTTCCATAAGAGCCTTTGGAATAACACTATTGATTGCCTCTCAAATCAATCGTTGGTGGCCGAAGTGAAAGCCTCTTAATCAGATGTGAGTTCTGACTATGTGTCTGAACCAGAAATGGGAAGACGGATCATTGAAGTGGAACCCAGTGCCATCGTTGATACCACCAAGCTCCAACCTGGAAAATTAGATGACCCAAAAGAAGGTGAGCACCTCTTCCATTAACATATGTGGGTGAAAGGCACCACGCTGCACTTCATTGTTGATATCGGTAGCTAGAAGAACCTCATCTTAGCAGAGGCCATCAAGTGGCTGGACCTGTTGACAATGCCACACCCAAAACCCTACAACATTGGATGGCTCTGCCAAGGAATTGATCTCTGTGACAGACAACAGTATCGATTGTTGTACGACATCAACCCCTTCAAAGACGAGGTATTGTGTGATGTTTCTCCTCTCGAAGTTTGTAATGTTATTTTGGGCCAACCTTATTTATTTAAACATAATTTTTTATATGAGTCTAGGCCTTGTAGTGTTATTATTACTTTCAACAAGAAATTGTAGAGGATACCCGAGGTAGTCACTCCTAGTGTTATTTCCTTTATCTTTGTCAACTAATGCAGGAAGGTCATCTTTCGAACTGGGAAATTTTTATTCTCCGTGATTCTCTCTCAGAGTGAGTGAAAGATCGCGGCCACATCCAGGGCCTCCGTGACCGATCTCTCCACACAACAGAAGCAGGTAGATAAGGTTGTGGAAGAATACTCAGATATCTTCTCTTCTCATACCAAAGTACATCTGCACTGCCAGGTCAAGCATCCCATCGATATGACCCCAGGCGCACCGCTACTCAATAGGCTAGTCTATCACCGATCTCAGTTAGAAAACAACGAGATCAAGAGGGAAATCCAAGAACTTCTCCAAAAGGGGCACATCCATCCCAGCTCATCACCTTGTGGGAGCCAAATCATACTGGTGCAGAAGAAATATGGGACCTGGCAACTTTGCATTGATTATCGGACCCTGAATAAAATCACAGTCCAAAACCGGTAACTGATTCCCCGAATCAATGACCTCCTTGATCAACTCATGGGAACCAAATACTTAAGTCAGATTGATTTGAAGTTTGGCTACCACCAGGTCCCAATAGAATAGACAGATGTATGGAAGACCGCCTGCAAGTCAAAAGAAGGTCTTTTTGAATGGTTGGTCATGCCCTTTGATTTCACAAATGCTCCAGTAACTTTTATGAGTATGATGGACGATATCCTACGACCTTTCACCAATACTTTTGTAGTGGTGTATCTGGATGACATCCTCATCTACATAAATACTTGGGCAGAACACTTGCATCATATTCAACAAGTTTTGCACACCCTGTGACAGTGCAAACTATATGCAAACTTGGAAAAAATCTCCTTTGATATAGACAGGTTCCATTACTTAAGCTACATCGTTGATCAGCATGGTGTGCATGTGGATAAAACCAAGATCTATGTCATTAATGACTAGCCAGCCCCAACCACACTCACTCAACTTCGGAGCTTCTTGGGCCTCGCCAATTTCTATCGCAGGTTTGTGTTGGTATTCTCTCATATTGCATGGGCCCTCAGCCAAGTAACCAGGGGTGGCGGTTGTTATAACCCTATAATTTATAGGATCAACTCGTGACTGAAATGTTATCTCTTTAAGTGTTTTTGTTTGTCAAATGATTTTCCATTCTACAAATAATTTGAAAAAAAGAAAAGAAAGAAAAAGGATAAAACAGGGCATAAAAGAAATGCAATAGAGCCCCATGCAATAACAATGATTTGGTCCATACCATTCAAGCATGGCCAAGCGCTTTTAAATTTATGTTGATAGGAGTAGTGAATAAGTTTGGCTAAACTGTTTAATCTTAGCCAAGTGATTTAGGTTAGTTAGTGAATAAATTTGACCAAACTGCCTAATCTTGGTTAGATAACCCCAGAATAGAGTAATTTCTTAGTCCAATAGTTTAATCTAGGCTAATTGTCATATGTAATTAGGTTAGAGCATAGGGTAGTTTTCTTTATCTCAATAAAACAAGCATGATGATCAATGTTGAACCATATCTTTAAGGTTTAAAAGGTTTGATGTCTAACCCCTTGGTGTAAAAACATGGAAAAGCTTGGGAAAACCCACGATATGCACTTATCCTAAGTTTTTCAGAGCACATATGCCTTTGTGCTCACAGTTAAGCAGTGCGCATAGATGAACAGCCGGAGAGTGGGCGCACAGATCTATAGTTGAAAAGTATTTC
>ML777421.1:2104184-2133424 GCA_009831015.1 Picea engelmannii
GCTTTGGAAAGTTATCTTTCTCACCTATTCCAAAGCCCTACAACTAATCTAATGTAGGTTTGCTACCAAAAAATATAAAAATGTCTAATCAATTTTTATAAGCGCTTTATTTTATGGCTGTTGTTACTCAAAAGGAAGATGGCATGGACAATATGGTGTTTTGACCGACTAGAAAATTATGCAAAGATATGAAGATGCAATCTTTTCATTTCGATGAAAGCTATGCTACGAGAAGGAGAAAACATTTATCATTCCCATATGCACGATGTCCCAAAATATATTAAACTCATCAATATCAAGATTCTGAAGAAATGAGAAAAAGGTACTGAACACCAATGCACGATTCATGCCCCCCCCCAAAAAAATTCCAATAATCATGCAATTTCGCTACTTCAAATGCAAGGATGCCCCCAATCTAATATAAAGCAAGAAATTAAATCTTTTTGTTTCAAAAATTTCACTAAAACCAATAATGAACTTTCTTAAAACAAAGAAACCCAAACTAAAACCAACTCAAATAATGTCAAGAAGACTGTAAACAGATCAATATAGGCTCCAAAATTTCAATCCAGCTGTTCAAAGCAAAACAAGGCATCAAAAAATGACAAGACCCAATCCAAAAAAAATTACAAACAAGTTCGCAGGCTCGCAGTGTATTACAGTGAGAGAATCAAAGATTCTCGCAGGTTCAACAAAGGTTGACTGCAAGGGGTTCACACTGGACTTAACGCCAGGGTGCGAACTCAGGTGTTTCTCGTAGGCCACTAAACGGTATAGTGCGAGAATGCCTATAAACAAGCAAAAAATTGAAAAGGGACTAAATTTGAGTGAACTTTCAGATCCAGAGAGTCTGGATGGATCTCCCACAGACTCAGAGACCAGAAAACAAGCAATCAAAGAAAGGGACTAATCGGTAGGTGTGGACACTAACTGATCTCCCTAGATCCACTTGGATCTAGAACAAAACACACCAGAACATGACTCTTTCCTTAAGTTTTAGATATTGAATTTACTAACCAAAGAGGGATGGGTGACATACCATTTAAATGTCACTTCCTCTCGCTATCGTCATTCTAGTTTCGTTCCAACGCCCATACAATGATGAACCTACAAAAGAATGCAACCAACCAAAGTGATAGTAATAGCATAAACTCAATATAAACCTATGTATGTGATCAAGGAATAATACAATAAAACACAACAAGCTTTATAGGAAAGAATCATATTACTGTATCATATTAAATATGACAGATAGATTACAACCATGGCCTTGATGTCGTAAAGTCCCTTCCAACTGTCCTTCGTTCCCCACACACTTCCACTTCAAGAATTCTGAGCATAGATCTGATAATATTCACAATCTATCTTGACAAAGTGGCTCATCTAACCAAGCTAAAAATCTCCAAAGCTCGATCCAATCCAAGCTAATCCCAAAAGCTCCAAAGCTAACCAAAGCTAACTTTCTCCATGAGAACTCCTCTCCTTTTATAAGTTGAAGAGGATAAGGTGAGGAGGTTAGGATGATCCCACTAAATCATGAAAGCGAGTAAGATCCAAACCATTCGGATGCCACCTCACCATAGAAATTTCTCCTTCTAGAAGATTCGAGAAAACACTTGATTTTCCCACGTGTAGGCATTCTCACACCCTACCTATAGAGAAACCTACAAACATCTCTCACCCTATCTATGGTGCAACCTGCGAGAATCAGGCATTCTCGCACCCTGCCTATATAGCAACCTGCGAACTTCCTTTTTAACAGGGTTTTTACAAGGGAAAATGCAACTTCTTTTCTCAGGAAAAGTTATTCTCCCTTCTCTCTTCAGGAACTCAGGCCACTGACCCCTCTGAAGGCAACAGATAGGTTTACATCATTAACGGTTATAGGGATGAAAAAAATAATGTGTAACACTGTCTCCCGTGCCCAACGGGTATCCGTTTTCTCAAAACTACCTTCACCCTTCATTCCCTCATCATTTACCCTGTCACCAGACCAGAGAATATTTTCCTCATTTTCCTCTTCGTTATAGTCAACTGTCCAAAGCCAACATCATCCCCACTAACGATTGTTTGATTTGCAAGTATTTTTACAACGATGGCACCAAAATCAAAGAGAACAGAAGCCGAGGAAAATCCTTTCCTCCCACCCCCTGTCGACCTTGACAGGATCCCTCTGGCCGAAAAAGACCATTTAATCGCAGACACCAGATGTGAATTCAACTTCGCAGACTTGCAGTCATGGATCAAAGAGGTTTTCCTTGACCAGAGCAACGAAATTGGGCTCTGGGAGTCAAACTTTTCCCTGTATCGTTTCCCCCAAGTTCACCATTTTCCAGAATTCTCCCTCAAATGCCAAGCTCATTACCTTCCCAACTAGAGAGTCGTAGTTTCTTCATCTGGAGAAACTATGTTCTTCATTACACTAGAAACTATTGATCATATGATGCAGATACACAGAGTTGAATCCCCCTCACCTTTCAACCTTGAAATCATCACATAACTCTACCAAAAAATTGTCATTCCCCCAAAGAGCTCAGATTTTCAAACTTTTCCTCCCACAGGCCGCTCATCTCCCCACTATAAATCCCCCGTATCCTTCATCCCTGTTCTCAGTGAAGGGAAACCAGGTCATCTCGTCGCTCTGCGCCCTGCTTGGGTTATTTTTGGATCAATGGGTGGATTAACCCATATTGGGTTTTCTATCCATTTTCTCCACAAATGAGAGGCCCACCACTCAGTTCGACTACAGCACCTTCCTGGCAGACAATATTCATGAGCAATTCTCAAATTTCACCACATAAGGCATGTTCCGGTATTCCTCAATACTGGCTTACATGCTCATATTCTTTCAAGCGGACAAATTCTCCTTTTCGATGCAAAAGATGGACAAGGATGGGAGGCCATAGGCGATGCAGCGTGGACTTTGTTGCTCAGACACAACTCTACAGAATTCAGCTTCAAACAATTTATCGAGCCATTCTACCATCCCGTGGTGAGCATGTTCAGTGGCATACATGAACCAAGAATAAATGAGGAAATTCAGAGGATCTTACACCTTTCAGACCTTGCAAAAATGGGAGACTCGTACCTGTACCAGGACCACATGGAGATCAGAGTGTATGGGTGTGAATTGGCTCCATACAAGTTACCCATGTATCTTCCCGTAAGGATTTTTTCCCTGGAGTACATAAGGCAGATGATCAATTCAGATGACATACATTTTGTGTCTCTGAAAAAGAAGCAACAACTTAGGATCAAAGGGAAAATAGGATCATTCATCTGTAATAGCCGAGGCACTAGGGAGGAAGCAGATAGACTATTAAAGGAGATGAAGTTTTTTGTTAGCTTCATATGGCATTATGACCCCTGTGGGATAATTTCAGAAATGAGGATTAAAAATAAGAATATCCCATATGTCCACACATCCAGGCCTGAGATAGAGAAATTCGCCAACCAGACAGAATGGGAGCCAAACACTATGGTTGAGACAGAACAACAGGACCTTTCGGTCACTATCTCATAGACGACTACACCACAGGCTCCCAAGGAGAAAACGCCCAGGAAGGACACTTCACCTTCCATCACTGAAGTATCGTCTGAGGAGTTCCAATTACACACTAAGAAGCCAAAAACCAGTCAGGCACCTGACACGGCTGGTGAAAAGGGAATTCAATCCACTACAACTATGGAGGTTGATCGGTCGCTCCTTAGTACAAGCAACAAACAAATCATGACCACAGTGTTGCCCAAGAAGCCAACAGATACTCCACCAACCAACTAGTCGAGAAAAATAGGATCGAAATTGAGTATTTTTTAGAAGTATGATCTGATCAAAAAGAAAAATCATACGCTGACCAACAGCACGTATGCTCAGTTCTGGAAGCAAACATCAACTGCACAACATAGACTGTTGTCTGCATTCGACACTAAGAAGGGTAGAATGCACATGGCATTTCTACAAGAACAGGTGCCAGACCCGAAAGTAGTCATCGATTACAAAAGGGCAACATTCGAATTTCAGACTAAAGATTTGCATCCAGCTGATCAAATGGATATGCACATGCAAACTGGAGAAATGGTTTTCTCCACATTGGAACATGCTTCTACTGCTACCTCCAAGTTACAAGTATCTCTGAACAATGTCCAGACGCAGCTGAATTTAGAAAAAATATCATCATTTGCCAAGGATAACAGGATTAAGACGTTAGAGGAACTGGTCCTCAAGATTGGATATGATCCCTCGAATGTGAAAGCAGTCGAGGAGATGCTCAAAAATAAAAATGTCGATATAGCATATCTGAGGAAACAGTTGAAATTTCCACCAACAGAAGATTCACAGGCAAAGGAAATAGCAAAGACAAAAGGGGAAAAAGATGAGATGCTCAAGCTAATCATGGAGCAGAATGCACAGTTGAAGGAAATGGAAGCGGAATTGGAAAAACTGGTGAAAGAGAAGGAGCAGTAAAATCCCATGGAATTCATTCCACTGAGCGTAGTTCCACTCACAAGAGTAAGCACAACATATGTAGCAGAAATTCCCTCAGCAACTCCACTGACAGCTCTGGAGAAAATAGTTGAACTGGCTAAATCCATGGAAGAGATGAATTTGCAAGAAACAGAGATTAACAGACTCAAAAAGGAGATTGAGAACCTTCAGGAACTCAGGTCTTCTTACCAAACTAGCTACTCCAAGGAAAAACAAACATCAGACCAGCTCAAACAGGAATGGCAACAGCTTCAGAAGCAAACAGTGGCAGGCAAAACACTTGTCGAGGTCAAGGAAAGTGTCTGGATGGACATCACCAAGTCCATGAATGAAATATGGTCGATGATACAAATCATGTTTGAGAAAAATGAGCTGGTGCAAAGAAGTCAGCAAGCTATTGAAAAGATAAGAGCAGAACTGGGAGAGATGCCCACAGAAGCTGGTGAGATCATCAAATTTCTGAATTCCAAAACCAGAGAGGAGCTAGAGGAGTTGAAAATAGAAGATAGGACAGAGACCATCCTTGAGGTCAAGAGGGTCCTGACCAAGAGAGGACTGATGCTTCAGCTGGAGGCAAAGGTCCAGACCATGGACGCAAGAGTGCAAAGATTTTTCAACAAGATCGAAGCTCTACAGAAGAAAGGCCTTCCTGGTATGAGAGTTATAAATGACAACTTAATGACGCTTTCCGATTAAAAAAAGAAACTAGCCACTGTGGCTAAGGATAGTTCAAAATTCTCAGGAATACAAGGCAATATCACGAGCAAGGCATTCTTAGATGCTTTACAGTTAGACATCAGTATACAGCATGAGATCCGGTACATCTTCATCATCAAGCCAAATTTCACCAAGTACACAGAGATGGATGAAGTATACCGAAGATTACTCAAAGTCAGCGTTCCCAGTCACCTTCGATGGGAAGAGATTTGCAATCTGATCGAGTAGTCGATGAGGTGTCCAAGCCTAGTCATTTATCCAGTCAGACGAGGTCATGAAAAGGCCTCACCAACGGTTCACCCCATAAATCAGCATGAAGTTTCAACACGTCATCAAGCAGTTTCCTAAATTTTTGTATCTTGTTAAGTTAGTTAGCTAAATTTAGATTTGCCACGTCCTGATCTTTAATGACAGGGTTGTATGTAATTTTGATTATAAATACTTCAAACTTTGAAGTACTGAGGGTTGATCTTTATGCCCTGCAAGCTACAAGACTGTAATCTTTATCAAGAGATCTTCCATTAATACAAAGAGACGTTTTCACAGGATTCTTGCGTGTTATTCATTGGTGATGTTTTTCTCTTCTATGTTGAATGTTCTTCTAACTCAGTTATCATATTGTTTTTCCAATCTAATCTTTTAAAAGTAACGTGTGTTGCAAGATTTATCTTTGTATACCCTGTTTTCCGACTTTGAAAGGTTTTAATGTTTATCTTCTAATATTATAGTGAAGAAATTCTTAAATGCTTCTTTACTTTAATTGATATTCTTATCTCTTCTGCTATTCATCACTTTAATGCTAAAGAATCCAACGAATGCATTATCTTTCCCTGTGAAAGAATATTTTTGTTTCTAGTTTAGATTTCTATCTTTATAATAAAGACCCCATAGCCCAATGGATGCGTAAAGCCCCTTCAGCCAACTTAACAAAAACAACAAACCAGTCAATCTTATTTTATATAACTAGCCTAATATCTTAAAGTTAAAACATAGCTAAATCATAAGAGAGATCCCTCTCTACAACTAGTAGGGCTTGATTCCAGTTTCGAAGTGGTTGGATAAAGTTACCTCTTGTAAATTTCTTCTACCCTAACAACCTCTGGGAATTTACAGGGCGTTAACAGCGGTAAGGAAAAATTTGTGTGGAAAATGTCCCAACAACAAGCCTTCGAGGACTTGAAGAATCGTGTGTGTTCATCCCTAGTAATTTCATTACTGGACCTACAACATCCCTTTGAGATCACGACAGATGCTTCATACTATGTTGTGGGCGATGTTCTCACTCAACACTGCCGCCCCGTGGCATACAATAGTGAGACACTATCAGATGATGTTCGTAAGTACCCTACTTATGACAAAGAAATGTACTCCATTGTGCAAGTCTACCGCCAGTGGAGACATTACATTCTTGGGAAGGAGACAGTCATCCACACTGATCACAAGCCACTACAGTTCATGCAGACCCAAGGCAAATTTCAGAAGCGTTCCACATACTTACAACAATTCCACCTCAAAATCAAGTATAAAACAGGAAGTACCAATCGATTTGTTGATTTCCTCAACCGGACTCCAATCGCAGCACTCACCACGATGATAGAATCTTACGGCCACGAGACCTTTGGATGGAACCACCTCTCTGAGACAGACCCTGACTTCTCCACCACCTACCAAATGTTGGGCGTCAACTTAGTGGTCACTAATTTCCATCTTCAATACGGGTTGTTATGCCATCTCGGGCATATCTTTGTTCCATCAAGCGAGCCCATGAAGCTGATTTGGGAAGCTCACTAGAGTAGGGTGGTAGGACACTTTGGCATTGAAAAGACACTGGCAGTGTTGCAGAAACATTTATACTGGCCGAAACTTCGATAGGATGTCAGAAATCATATCATGTCCTGCACTGCCTATGTTATTACCAAACCGACCACAAAGAAATATGGCTTGTACAACCCTCTCCCTACTCCTGACAGGTTGTTGGAATCCATATCAATGGAATACATGTCGTGCCTCCTATCCACCAAGAGGGGAAATGATTGTATTTGTGTGGTTGTTGATCGCTTTTCCAAGATGGTGATTCTAGCCGCCTGTAAGAAGAACATCACAGCAGAAGCCATTGCCAAGATCTTCTTTGAACGAGTATGTGTACATTTTGGGATGCCACAAACCATTATCTCAGATCGCGCCAATCGGTTCCTTAGCACATTATGCTCGAGCCACTGGTCATTGTTGGATACCAAGCTCACCAAATCCACTGCCTTCCACCCCCAGACAGATGGCCAAACTTAGGTCGTCAATTGGATGATCGTATATATCCTGTGCATGTACAATTCAAAACACCCTCGCACATGGGATGAGAGTCTTCCCTATGTCTAGCATAGATACAATTGAGCCCTACATATCTCAACTAGCCACATCCTTTTTCAGGTGGGTTTGTGATTCCAACCATTGGACCAAATGGATGTTGCACTACCCCTGGCGACCACCTCGTTCGACTTGTCCCCTGCTCCACCAGAAGCTGACAAATCCACCCAGCTCATTGAGAAGATCCAACACATACGCCAACAAGTTCGGTATATTCTACAGAAGTCTAATGCCACGTACAAGCAGCGCCATGATCAACATCGGGTGCCACATAAGTTTCAAGTGGGAGACAAAGTTTGGTTGCACTTCCAGAAAGAACGCCTTACAGGGCCCCATCAGAAGCTTCACCCACTCTGTTATGGGTTGTACACCATAACCAAGGTTGTTGGTGATAATGATTTTGAGCTCAACATTCTCCCTTTCCTTGGCATGCACCCAGTCTTCAACGTGGCTCTCCTTTGACCATATTTCCCACCATTATTGGACACCTCAGAGATAGTTGAGCAATTGACACCAATAGAGCTCAACGATGATTGCATGAAACATGAATATAGTGATCATATTTTGGACACACAGATCAAGGGCATTCAATAGCAAAGGATCTAGCTTTATCGATTCGTCAAAGTAAGGCAACTCCTACACCAAGGCAAGTGGCTCACCCGGGGCCAAATTTAGAAAATATTTCCTCATCTGATGGGGGAAATCAATGCAATGGATACCATTTCTTCCTAAGGAGGGAGGATTGATACAAGTAGATATCGATGGCCACCCACCTTTTCCAACTGGCTCAAAACAGTTTTCTGTCAATTTTGGTAATTTACTATTTTAGTAGTATTTAACTTCTGGGGCCATTTTGAGGGCCTAAATGAAGGTTTTTCAGGATATAGCTTCTTAATGATGGCCAAAGGCTCTTATTGATCCCACAAAATGAATCTCCTCGACGATACCTTTCCAACGAGCTATCATGCACCCTAAACAGAGATCGTATGCAAAAGTTACGACCACGAGAAGTTGATGTACTAACTTACCCAAATGAGGCCCACGTGACTTTTGGCGCTTCATCTCCTAGGGTTAGGTTTTTGGATGTCTATGGTTTGTGACATTCCGGTTTATTGTAAAAAATGCCTTTAGAGCCTCATTGTAATCATCTTATGGAAAATGAACGCAACCATCACATCTCTTCTCAGAGATAAGCCGCCACCATTCCAGCAAGCTTGTTTCCTGCTGCATTTTACAGTTTCAGCTTATTTCCTTATTGAATAGAAAACCAGTTTTACTGTATCTCTGTTATTTTGTGTTAAGCATGTCTTAATAATTTATATTCATTTTGGTCTTCTGATAAAATATGGATCAGTGGTATCAGAGCGGTCTACTCCTTGTCGTCTTAATGCATGTCTCCAACGAGGTTAGGGTACAAATAATTGGGTCTCCAGCTTGTTTCTCTTGAGGAAAAAGCTCTCACATGCCCAAGCGACCTCTCATGGAAGGAGAAAATAAATATGAAGAAACATGAGATCCTTTCAAAATGTTTCTTGAGGAATCCCTCACGCAAGAGAGGAATGAGATGATGGATAGTTTCGCACAAATCCTTCGGTGACTACCAATAGGCGAAAAAATCTTCCTCGAGTGGAGGCGCCACCCCCTTCATGGTAAAAATAAACTTTGATATTCTTGTATTTGAAGGTCATATAGACGCAGATGTTGTAAACAAGTGGTTGAATATACTAGAAGGGTATTTTTCTCTCCATAACTTTTCGAATAGAGAAAATATTACTTTTGTTCTCCTCAAAGTCATTCCCCATGTCAAAGATTGGTAGGAAACTTTCTATGAGCAAAAGGAAACAGAGAAACCCTCATTATTTACAGTCATGGCAACCTGGGAATCCTTTAGGGATATTATTAAGGAACAATACTACCATGTCGGAATTTATGACGACTTGTATACCAAATGGACCACATTGCGGAAAGAAAGAGACCAAGTAGTGTCAGAGTTCACAACTATCATCCATACATTGCACACCAAGATGGGTACCAAATATTCAGAGTGACATCTGGTGCTCAAGTATCATGGTGCTTTGCATAGATACATACAGACCGAAATGGAATTCCATACATCTCGAACTTGGGCGCGAACTACCAATATGCCCTCAAAATCGAGCATAAGCTCAAACAAAAGACACAACAAATTAGGCCTGGGAACCCCTCACAGCAAAATCCAGTAAAGGGCGGCCCCAACCCACATAACAAAGGAGAGAGAAAAGATGGACAGTATCAAGAAAACCAATCGAAGATGCAAGTAAAGAAGAACATCGAAAAGACAAATAAAGATACCGGGAAGTGGTGCGACTTCCATAAGAGACCTTGGCATAACACTGTTGATTTTCGATAAAAGCAGTCGTCGGTGGTAGAAATGAAAGCCTCTAAATATGATGTGGGTTATGACTCGTATTCTGAACCATAAATGGGAAGACGAATCATTGATGCGAAACCCAGTGCCATTATTTCTACCACCAAGCTCCAACCTGATGAACCAGACGGGCCAGAAGAAGCTGAGTGCATATTCCATTCACAGATGTGGGTGAAAGGCACCCCTCTACAATTCATCGTTGACAGAGGTAGCCAGAAGAGCCTCATCTTAGTAGAGGTCATCAAACGGTTGGTCTTGTCGACAACGTCGTACCCACAACCCTACACCATTGGATGGATCCACCAAGGAAGCAATCTTCGCGTCAGCCAACAGTGTCGATTGTCGTACGACATCAAGCCCTTCAAAGATGAGGTATTGTGTGATGTTTCTCCTCTCAAACTTTGTAATTTTATTTTGGGCCAACCTTATTTATCGAAACATCATGTTGTATATGAGTCTAGGCCTCATAGTGTTATTATTACTTTGAACAAGAAATTGTACAGGATAACTGAGGCAGCCCCTCATAGTGTTATTTCCTTGATCTCTACCAAGCAATGTAGGAAGGTCATCTCTCAGATTGAGAAAATTATCTTCTCTATGATTCGCTCTCAGAGTGAGCGAAAGATTGCAGCCACATCCAGGGCCTTCATGACCGATCTCTCCACACAACAAAAGCAAGTGGATAAGGTCATGGAAGAATACTCAGATATCTTCTCTTCTCCTACCGAGCTACCTTTGCACTGCCAGGTCAAGCATCCCATTGATCTGACCCCAGGCACACTGTTACCCAACATGCCAGTCTACTGCCACTCTTTGTTAGAAAATGAGGAGATAAAGAGGCAAATCCAAGACTTACTCCACAAGAGGCACATTTTTCCCAACTCATCGCCTTGTGGGAGCCCAATCGTGTTGGTGCAGAAGAAAGACGGAACCTGGTATATTTACATTGATTATCAGGCCCTAAATAAAATCACAGTCCAAAACCGGTACCTCATTCCACAAATCGACAACCTCCTTGATCATCTCACGGGGAACAAATACTTCAGTGAGATTGATCTGAAGTCTGGCTACCACCAGGTCCCAATAGAATAGACAGATGTATGGAAGACCGCCTTCAAGTCAAAAGAAAGTCTTTTTGAATGATTGGTCATGCCCTTTGGTTTGACAAATGCTTCAACAACTTTTATGAGGATGATGGATGATATCCTACGACCTTTCACCAATACGTTTTTAGTGGTATATCTGGATGACAACCTCATCTATAGAAAGAGTTGGGCGTAACACTTGCAGCATATTTAGCAGGTTCTGTACACCTTGAGGTAGTGAAAACTATATGCAAACTTGGAAAAATCCTCCTTCGGCATGGACAGGGTCCATTACTTGGGATACATTGTTGATTAGCATGGTATGCATGTGGATCTAGCCAAGATCCAGATCATCCGTGACTTGCCAATCCCAACCACACTCACTCAACTTCAAAGCTTCTTGGGCCTCGCCAATTTCTATCGCAGGTTCGTGTTGGGATTATGTCATATCGCATGGTCCCTCAGCCAAGTAACCATAGGTGGTGGTAAGAAAACATTTGTGTGGGGCCTATCCCAATAACAAGCCTTCGAGGACTTGAAGAATTTTTTGTGCTCATCCCTTGTACTTTCATTACCAGACTTGCAACATCCCCTTGAGATCCAAACAAATTCTTCAGACTATGTTGTGGGCATCGTTCTCACTCAACACAACCACCCCATGGCATACCATAGTGAGACACTATAAAATGATGTCTGTAAGTACCCCAATTATGAAAAAGAAATATACTCCATTATGCAAGCCTGCCGCCAATGGAGACATTACATTCTTGGGAAGGATACAGTCATCCACAATGATCACAAGCCACTACAGTTCATGCAGACCCAAGGAAAATTGCAAAATGACCGCCATCAGAAGTGGTCCACATACTTACAACAATTCCACCTCAACATCAAGTATAAAATAGGAAGTACCAACTGAGTTGTTGATTGCCCCAGCTGACCTCCAGTTGCGATACTCACCACGGTGCTAGAATCTTGCGACCACAAGACCCGCAGATGGCCCCACCTCTACGAGACAGACCCTGACTTCTCCACCACCTACTGAATGTTGGGTGCCAACTCAGTGGTCGCTAATTTTCATCTTCAGGATGGATTTTTCTGTCGTTTGGTCCATCTCTGTATTCCATCAAGCAAGCGTGTGAAGCTAATTTTGGAAGCTCACTAAATTCGAGTGGAAAGACACTTTGGCATCGAAAAGACAGTGGCAGTGCTGCAGAAACATTTATACTCAACGAAACTTTGAAAGGATGTCGAAAGGTATATCAGGTCCCGCACCATCTACGCTATTTCCAAACTGACCATAAAGAAACGGGGCCTGTACACCCATCTGCCTACTCCTAACTGGTCGTGGGAATCCATCTCAATGGACTACATGTCGGGCCTCCCGTCCACCAAGAGGGGAAATGACTGTGTTTGTGTGGTTGTTGATCTCTTTTCCAAGATGGTGATTCTAGCCACCTGCAAGAAGAACATCACAACATAAGCCACTGCCAAGATTTTATTTGAACAAGTATGGGTACATTTTTGGATCCCACAAACCATTATCTCAGACTAGGACAGTCGGTTCCTTAGTACATTCTGGTCGAGCCTTTGGTCACTGTTGGATACCAAGCTCACCAAATCCATTGCCTTCCAACCCCAGATAGATGACCAAACTAAGGTCATCAATAGGATGATTGTACATATCTTGCACATGTACAATTCAAAACACCCCTTCACATGGAATGAGAGTCTTCCCTATGTCCAACATAGCTACAACCGATCCCTACATAACTCAATTGGTCACAACCACTTTCAGGTGGGATTGGGATTCCATCCATTGCGCCCCATGGATGTTGCACTACCCTTGGAGACCACCTCGTCCAACTCGTCCCCTACTCCACCGGGAGATGAAAAATCCACTCGGTTCATTGAGTGGATCTAGCACATCCTCCAAAACATTCAGGATATTCTACAAAAGTCTAATGCCAAGTACAAGCAACGCCATGATCAACATCGAGTGCCAGATACGTTTCAGATGGGCGAGAAAGTTTGGTTCAACTTGTATAAAGAACACCTTACAGTGCCCCATCGGAAGCTTCACCCACTCTGTTATGGGTAGTACATTATCACCAAGGCTATGGGTGACAATGCTTTTCAGCTCAACATTCTCCCTGTCCTTGGCCTGCACCGAGTGTTCAACGTGGCTCCACTTCGACCATATTTACCACCATTATTGGACACCTCAAAGATAGTCGAGAAGTCGATACCAATAGATCTTAACCCTAACTATATGAAATAGGAATCCAATGATTAGATTGTGGACACAAATATCAAGGGCACTCGATGGAAAAGGATCCATCTTTATCGAGTCGTGAAAGCTAGGAAGCTCCTACACCAAAGCAAGTGGCTAACCCGGGGCCAAATTCAGCAGATAATTCCTCATATGATTGGGGAACTCAATGCAATGGAGACCATTTATTCATGAGGGAGGATTTATCAGGTGGATATCGGTGGTCACCCACCTTTTCCAACTGGCTAAAAATAGTTTTCTGGCAATTTTGGTAATTTACTATTTTTAGCAGTTTTTAACTTTCGAGGCCATTTTGTGGGCCTAAATGAAGGTTTTTATGGATCAAGCTCCTCAACAATAAGAAAAGGCTCTAATTGAGCTCGAAAATTGAATCGTATCGACGATACCTTTCCAACGAGCTATCGTGCACCCCAAACGGAGATCGTATGCAAAAGTTACGACCCTAGGAAGTTGATGTACTAACTTACCCAAACGGGGCCCACATGAATTTTGGTGCTTCATCTCCTAGGGTTAGGTTTTTGGATGTCTAGGGTTTGTGACATTCCATTTTATTGTAAAAAATGTCTTCAGAGCCTCATTGTAATCATCTTCTAGAGAATGAGCACAGTCGTCACATCTCTTCTCAAAGATAGGCTGCCACCATTCCAGCAAGCTTGTTTTCCAATGCATTTTACAGTTTCAGCTTATTTCCTTATTGAATAGAAAACCAATTTTATTGTATCTCTATTATTCTGTGTTAAGCATCTTTTAATAATATGTATTCATTTCGTTATGTTCATAAAATATGGATCAGTGGTATCAGAGCGGTCTTCTCCTTGTCGTCTTAATGCATGTCCCCAAAGAGGTCAGGGTACAAAGAATTGGGTCTAGAGCTTGTTTCTATTGAGGACAAAATCTCTCGCATGCCCAAGCGACCTCTAATGAAAGGAGAAAATAATTATGACAAGATAGGAGATCCTTTCAAAAAAATTCTTGAGGAATCCCTCGTGCAACAGAGGAACGAGATGATGGATAGTTTCTCGCAAATACTTCGGTAGCTACCAACAGGCGAGGCATCTTCTTTGAGAAGATGTGCCACCCCCTTCAAGGTAAAAATAAACTTTGATATTCCTATATTTGAAGGTCAAAGAGATGCATATGTTGTAGATAAGTGGTTGAATATTCTAGAATGGTATTTTCTATCCATAACTTTTCAAATAGAGAAAAGATTACTTTTGCGCTCCTCAAAGTCGTTCCCCATGTCAATTATTAGTGGGAAACTATTTATGATAAAAAGAAAACAGAGGAACCCTCATTATTTATAGTCACGACCACCTAGGAATCCTTCAGGTATGTTATTAAGGAACAATACTACCCTATCAGAATTTACGACTACTTGTATACCAAATGGACCACACTACGGCAAGAAAGAGACCAAGCAGTGTCAGAGTTCACAAATATCTTCCATACCTTGCCCACCAAGTTGGGTATGAAATATTCGGAGTGACATCTGGTGCTCAAGTATTGCAATGCTTTGAATAGATACATACAAACCGAAATGGAATTCTGGAAATGTCATCCTTGGGTGTGACCTATCGATATGTCGTCAAAATCAAGCAGAATCTCAAACAAAAGACGCGATAATTTGGGCCTGGGAACCCCTCATATAAAAATCCAGAAAAGGGCAGCCCCAACCCACATAACAAAGGAGAGAGAAAATATGGATAGTATCAAGAAAACCAGTCCAAGTCGGAAGCAAAGAAGGACACTGGAAAGACAAATAAATATATCGGGAAGTGGTGTGACTTCCATAAGAGCCCTTGGCATAACATTGTTGATTTCCACTCAAAGCAGTCGATGGTGGCCAAAGTGAAAGCATCTGAATCAGATGCAGGTTCTGACTCTGAGTTTGAACCAGAAATGGGAAGATGGATCATTGACACGGAACCCAGTGCCACAGTTTCTACCACCAAGCTCCAGCCTGGTGAACCAGACGAGCCAGAAGAAGGTGAGCGCATCTTCCATTCAAAGATGTGGGTGAAAGGAACCCCATTGCACTTCATCGGTTATAGTGTTAGTTAGAATAACCTCATCTCAGTAGAGGTCATCAAGTTGTTGGACATGCCGACAACGTCGTACCCACAACCCTACACCATTGAATGGATCTACCAAGGAAGCGATCTCCACGTCAACCAACAATGTCGACTGTCACATGACATCAAGCCCTTGCAAGAAGAGGTGTTGTGTGATGTTGTTGCTCTCGAAATTTGTAATGTTCTATTGGGACAACCTTATTTATGGAAATGTCATGTTGTATATGAGTCAAGGCCTCATAGTGTTATTATTACTTTGAACAAAAAATTGTACAGGATACCTGAGGCAATCCCTCCTAGTGTTATTTCCTTGATCTCTGCCAAGAAATGCAGGAAGGTCATCTCTCAAACCAGGAAATTTGTCTTCTTAGTGATTCTCCCTTATAGTGAGCGAAAGATCACAACCACATCCAGGGCCTCCATGATCGATCTCTCCACGCAACAGAAGCAAGTGGATAAGGTCGTGGAAGAATACTCAAATATCTTCTCTTCTCCTACTAGGGTACCTCAGCACTACCAAGTCAAGCATCCCATCAATCTAACCCTAGACGTATCGCTCCCCAATGAGACAATCTATCATCACTCTCTGTTAGAAAAAGAGGAGATCAAGAGGTAGATCTAAGAACTCCTCCACAAGCGGCACATTTGTCCCAGCTCATCGCCCTGTGGGAGCCCAATCGTGTTGGTGCAGAAGAAATATGGGACCTGGAAACTCTTCATTGATTACCAAGCCCTAAATAAAATCACAGTCAAAAATAGGTACCCGATTCCCCGAATTGACAACCTCCTTGATCAACTCATGAGGGCCTAATACTTCAGTAAGATTGATCTGAATTTTGTCTACCACTAGGTCCCAATAGAACATACAGATGTATGGAAGACCGCCTTCAAGTCAAAAGAAGGTATTTTGGAATGGTTGTCAATACCCTTTGGTTTCACAAATGCTCCATCAACGTTTATGAGGATGATGGACAATATCTTATGACCTTTCACCAATACTTTTGTAGTGGTGCATCTATATGACATCCTCATCTACAATAAGACTTGGGTGGAACACTTGCAGCATATTTAACAGGTTTTGCACACCATGTAGCAGCGCAAACTATATGCAAACTTGGAAAAAAGGCTACATCGTTGATCAACATGGTGTGCATGTGGATCCAGCCAAGATCCAGGTCATCTGTGACTGTCCAGCCCCAACCACACTCACTCAAATTTGGAGCTTATTAGACCTTGCCAATTTTTATCGCAAGTTCATGTTGGGATTCTCTCATATCACATGGGCCCTCAGTGAAGTAACCAAAGGTGGTGGTAAGGAAACATTTGTGTGGGGCCTGTCCCAACAACAAGCCTTCGAGGACTTGAAGAATTTTTTGTGCTCATCCCCAGTAATTTCATTACCGGACCTGCAAAATCACTTTGAGATTGAAACAGATGCTTCAGACTATGTTGTGGGCATCGTTCTCACTCAACACGGCCACCCCGTGGCATACCATAGTGAGACACTATCAGATGATGTCCGTAAGTACCCTATTTATGACAAAGAAATGTACTCCATTGTGAAATCCTACCGCCAGCTAAGACATTACATTCTTGGGAAGGAGACAGTCATCCACACTAATCACAAGCCACCATAGTTCATGCAGACCCAAGGCAAATTGCAGAATGACCACCATTAGAAGTGGTCCACATACTTACAACAATTCCACCTCAACATCAAGTATAAAACAGGAAGTACCAACTGAGTTGTTGATTACCTCATCCGACCTCCAGTCGTGGCACTCACCACGGTGCTAGAATATTGTGGCCACAAGACCTCTGGATGGCCCCACCTCTACAAAACAAACCCTGACTTATCCACCACCTACCAAATTTTGGGAGCCAACTCAGTGGTCGCTAATTTTCATCTTCAGTACGGGTTGTTGTGTCATCTAGGCCACCTCTGCTTTCCATCAAGCGAGTGCACGAAGATGATTTGGGAAGTTCACTAGAGTCGGGTGGCAGAACACTTTGGTGTCAAAAAGACAATGGTAGTACAGAAAAAACATTTCTATTGGCCTAAACTTCGACAGGATGTCGGAAAGTATATCAGGTGTTGCACCGCTTGCACTATTACCAAACCGACCACAAAGAAACAAGTCCCATACACCCCTTTGCCTACTCCTGACAAGCCATGGGAATCCATCTCAATGGACTACATATCGGGCCTCCCATCCACCAAGAGGGGAAATGGTTGTATTTTTGTGGTTGTTGATCACTTTTCCAAGATGGCGGTTCTAGCCTCCTGCAAGAAGAACATCACAACAGAAGCCACGACCAAGCTCTTCCTTGAATGATTATGGGTACATTTTTGGATCCCAAAAACCATTATCTTTGACCGCAATAGTCGGTTCCTCAGCACATTCCAGTCGAGCCTCTAGTCACTGTTGGATACCAAGCTGACCAAATCCACTGCCTTCCACCCCCAGACAGATGGCCAAACTGAGGTCATCAATCAGATGATCGTACATATCCTGCGCATGTATAATTCAAAAAACCCTCACGCATGGGATAAGAGTCTTCCCTATGTCCAACATAGCTACAACTAAGCCCTACATAGATCAACTGGCCACAGCCCCTTTCAGGTGGGGTTAGGATTCCAACCATTAGGC
The DNA here is from genome assembly GCA_009831015.1 of Picea engelmannii. Classification (NCBI taxonomy): domain Eukaryota; kingdom Viridiplantae; phylum Streptophyta; class Pinopsida; order Pinales; family Pinaceae; genus Picea; species Picea engelmannii. Next base: position 2,122,257 of record ML777421.1, read on the forward strand.
CCCATGGATATTTCACTACCCCTGGTGAGCACCTTGTCCGACTAGTCCCCTGCTCCACCAGAAGCTGACAAAGCCACCTGGTTCATTGAGCGGATCCAACACATCTACCAACAATTTCAGGGTATTCTACAGAAGTATAATATGAAGCACAAGCAACACCATGATCAACATCGAGTGCCATATAATTTCCAGGTGGGCGACAAATTTTGGTTGCACTTGCAGAAAGAACGTCTTACAGGGCCCCTTCGGAAGCTTCTCCCACCCCGTTATCGGGCCCACGTGACTTTTGGTGCTTCATCTCCTAGGGTTAGGTTTTGGGATGTCTAGGGTTTGTGACATTCTGGTTTATTTTAAAAAATTCCTTCAGAGCCTCATTTTAATCATATTCTAGTGAATGAGCACAGTCGTCACATCTCTTCTCATAGATAATCCCCCACCATTCCAACAATCTTTTTTTTGATGCATTTTACAGTTTCGGCTTATTTCCTTATTGAATAGAAAACCAATTTTACTGTATCTTTATTATTCTGTGTTAAGCATATTTTAATCATCTGTATTTATTTTGTTTTTCTCATAAAATATGGATCAGTGGTATCAGAGCGGTCTTCTCCTTGTCATCTTAATGGATGTCCCCAACGAGGTCAAGGTACAAAGAATTGGGTCTCGAGCTTGTTTCTCTTAAGGAAAAATCTCTCGCATGCCCAAGCGACCTCTGATGGCATGAGAAAATAAAGATGATGGGACAGGATATCCTTTCAAAATTTTGCTTAAGGAAGCCCTCAAGCAACAAAGGAACGAGAAGATGGATAGTTTCGCACAAATCCTTCAGAGGCTACCAACAAGCGACACATTTTCCTCGATCGGAGGTGTCGCCCCCTTCAAGGTACAAATAAACTTCGATATTCCTATATTTGAAGGTCAGATAGACGCAGATGTTGTAGACAAGTGGTTGAATCTACTAGAAGGGTATTTTTCTGTCCATAACTTTTTGAATAGAGAAAAGATTACTTTTGCACTCCTCAAATTCGTTCCCCATGTCAAAGATTGGTGGAAAACTTTTTGTGAGCAAAAGGAAAAAAAGGAACCCTCATTATTTACAGTCATGGCTACCTCGGAATCCTTCATAGATGTTATTAAGGAACAATACTACCATGTCGGAAGTTATGATGACTTGTATACCAAATGGACCACACTGCGGTAAGAAAGAGACCAAGCAGTGCCAAAGTTCACAAATATCTTCCATACCTTGCGCACCAAGATGGGTATAAAAGATTCAGAGTGACATATGGTGCTCAAGTATCACAGTGCTTTGCATAGATACATACAAACTGAAATGAAATTTTTGGACATCTCGTCCTTGGGTGCAGCCTACCAATCTGTCATCAAAATCGAGCAGAAGTTAAAACAAAAGATGCGACAATTTGGACCTAAGAATGCCTCACAGCAAAAGCCAGGAAAGGGTGGCCCCAACCCACATAACAAAGGAGAGAGAAAAGATGGACAGTATAAAGACAACCAATCCAAGTTGCAAGCAAAAAAGGACACCAGAAAGACAAAGAAAGATATCGAGAAGTGGTGTAACTTCCATAAGAGCCCTTTGTATAACACTGTTGATTTCCACTCAAAGTAGTCGTTGGTGGCCGAAGTGAAAGCCTTTGAATCAGATAGGGGTTATGACTATGAATCTGAACCAGAAATGGGAAGATGGATCATTGACGTGGAACCCAGTGCCATCATTTCTACCACCAAGCTCCAGCTTGGTGAACCAAATGAGCTAGAAGAAGGTGAGAGCCTCTTCCATTCACAGATGTGGGTGAAAGAAACCCCACTACACTTCATCGTTGATAGAGGTAGACAGAAGAACCTCATCTCAGCAGAGGTCGTCAAGCGGCTGGCCCTGCCAAGAATGTCGCACCCACAACCCTACACCATTGGATGGCTCCGCCAAGGAAGCGATCTCCGCGTCAACCAACAATGTCAATTGTCATACAACATCAAGCCCTTCAAACATGAGGTATTGTGTGATGTTTCTCCTCTCGAAGTTTTTAATGTTCTTTTGAGCCAACCTTATTTATAGAAACATTATGTTGTATATGATTCTAGGCCTCATAGTGTTATTATTACTTTGAACAGGAAATTGTGCAGGATACCCGACGCAGTCCCTACTAGTGTTATTTTCTTGATCTCTTCCAAACAATGCAAGAAGGTCATCTCTCAGACCGAAAAATCTGTCTTATTTGTGATTCGCTCTCAGAGTGAGTGAAAGATCGCAGCCACATCTAGGGCTTCTGCGACCAATCACTCAACACAACAGAAGCAAGTGGATAAGGTCGTGGAAGAATACTCGGATATCTTCTCTTCTCCTACTGGGGTACCTATGCACTGCTAGGTTAAGCATCCCATCGATATGACCCCGGGCGCACTGCTACCCAATGGGCTAGTCTATCTTCACTCTCTGTTAGAAAATGAGGAGATCAAGACACAAATCCAAGAACTGCTCCACAAGGGGCACATCCATCCCAGCTCATTGACTTGTGGGAGCCCAATCATGTTGGTGTAGAAGAAAGATGGGACCTGACAACTCTACATTGATTACTGGGCCCTGAATAAAATCATAGTCTGGAACCAGTGCTCGATTCCCCAAATAGACAACCTCCTTGATCAACTCACGGGGGCCAAATACTTCATTAATATTGATCTCAAGTCTGGCTACCACCAGGTCCCAGTAGAACATATACATGTGTGGAAGATCGCCTTCAAGTCAAAAGAAGGTCTTTTTGAATGGTTGGTCATGCCCTTTGGTTTGAAAAATGCTCCAGTAACTTTTATGAGGATGATGGATGCTATCCTATGACCTTTCACCAATACTTTTGTAGTGGTGTATCTGGATGACATCCTCATCTACAGAAAGACTTGGGAGAAACACTTGCAGCATAGTCAGCAGGTTTTGCATACCGTGCGGCAACGCAAACTATATGAAAACTTGGAAAAATTCTCCTTCGCCATGGACAGGGTCCATTACTTAGGCTACATCATTGATCAACATGTTGTGCATGTGGATCCAGCCAAGATCTAGGTCATCCGTGACTGGCCAGACCCAACCACACTCACTCAACTTTGAAGCTTCTTGGGCCTTGCCAATTTCTATTGCAGGTTCGTGTTGGGATTCTCTCATTTCGAATGGGCCCTCAGCCAAGTAACCAGGGGTGGCGGTAAGGAAAAATTTATGTGGGGCTTGTCCCAACAACAAGCCTTCAAGGACTTGAAGAATCATTTGTTCTCATCCCCAATACTTTCATTATCAGACCTGCAACATCCCTTTGAGATCAAGATAGATTCTTTAGACTATGTTGTGGGCATCATTCTCATTCAACACGACCACCCCATGGCATACCATACTGAGACACTATCAGATGATGTCTATAAGTACCCTACTTACAACAAAGAAATGTACTCCACTGTGCAAGTCTTCCGCCAGTGGAGACATTACATTCTTGGGAAGGAGACAGTCATCCACACTAATCACAAGCCACTACAGTTCATGCAGACCCAAGGTAAATTGCAGAATGATTGCCATCAGAAGTGGTCCACATGCTTACAACAATTCCACCTCAACATCAAGTATAAAACATGAAGTACCAATTGAGTTGTTGATTGCCTCAACTGCCCTCCAGTCGCAGCACTCACCACGGTGCTAGAATCTTCTGTCCACGAGACCTCTGGATGGCCCCACCTCTACGAGACAAACCCTGACTTTTCCACCACCTACCAAATGTTGGGCACCAACTCAGTGGTCACTAATTTCCATCTTTAGGATAGGTTTTTATGTCGTCTGGGCCATCTCTACATTTCATCAAGTGAGTGTGCGAAGCAGATTTGGGAATCTCACTACAGTCGGGTGGAAGGACACTTTGGCATCGAAAAGACAGTGGCAGTGCTGCAGAAACATTTCAACTAGCCGAAACTTTGACAGGATGTCGGCAAGTATATTAGGTTCTGCATCGCCTACGCTATTGTCAAACCGACCACAAAGAAACAGGGCATGTACACCCCTCTGCCTACTCCTGACAGGTCATGGGAATCCATAACAATGGACTACATCTTGGACCTCCTGTCCACCAAGAGGGTAAATGACTGTGTTTTTGTGGTTGATCATTTTGCCAAGATGGCAATTCTAGCTTCCTGCAAGAAGAACATCACAGCAAAAGCCACTACCAAGCTCTTCTTTGAACGAGTATGGGTACATTTTGGGATCCCACAAACCATTATCTTAGACCGCGACAGTCGGTTCCTCAGCACATTCTGGTCGAGCCTCTGGTCACTGTTGGATACCAAGCTCACCAAATCCACTACCTTCCACCCCCAAATAGATGGCCAAACTGAGGTCGTCAATCAGATGATCGTACATATCATGTGCATGTACAATTCAAAACACCCCCGCACATGGGATGAGAGTCTTCCCTATATCCAACATAGCTACAACCAAGCCCTACATAGCTCAACTGGCTACAACCCCTTTCAGGTGGGGTTGGGATTCCAACCATTGGGTGTTATGAGGAAAATCTCTCTATGGCTAGGGTAAACCACAACAGACGGATATGACTGCAGAAATCAAATCTATCCCAAAAACATGCTATATAAATTAATGTGCAAGTGAGATAAAGAAATGACCTACCTCGTCAAGATGTTTGATGATGTCCACCATTGAGCACTTTGACCCAAAGCTTTATACCTGCAACAAGTTCTCAACAAACAAGCGAATCAAGCATATGGTGATAATATAAAAGGTTAACACATTAGATAGCATAATCCATTAATATACAAAAAAAACATACCCCTGGATAATAACTCATATATTTGCAAGATATCAATTGGACAAGAAGAAAGTATTTCTATTAATAAATGATCAACAAAAGTGAAAACATTATAAACTTTTGTGTCGGCACGGTTCGGAACCGAGAATCCAAGTTCCTTCCAACTGGGCCTCCACCACTTCAATCATCCACCAAAAGCAAGCTCAAAGAAGGGAGACAATGAGGTTCTTCATCAATAAGGGAAGAGCTTAGGGGTTGAACACTGTGTTCAGACTTAAAGAACAAAGGAATGCAGACTCAATATGAAGCAATAATTTCTCCAGAGTAACTTTTCTCTCAAACTTGAATTATCTCCTTTTCCATAGCTCGGATTTGGCCCACTTATAGCCCCTTCAAAATGGAACTGAAGGGCCGAGTCAGAACGTTTCCAGTATATGGAAGGCCAAGGATCAGAGATCTCCTATCGTGACATAGAAACCCGACATTTAATTTTGATTTTCTGGCACAAATCTCGATGTACGCGGGTTGTACTGGAGCAAACTAAGTATACGCTTGTTGTATAGTGTGAAAGATGCATACAAGTGGAAAATTTTGTATTTTTGTCTCTGGATTTATCAATCGGGGAAAATAAGTGTGCATAGGGAAATGGAATAAGGCCCTATGTGCAAGATTGCATAGGGTGAGGAAAATCTCGCTCTAACAGATGCCCCCTAATGTGTGAGGTCATAGGAGTATCTACGATGGCCGAAATATATTATAAATAACCCAGAAGTGGAGTGGTAGAGAACTAGTTGGACGAACTCAGTTGCTCATTACCTTCTGTATTGAATTTGCATACATGGCTGCCAAAAATTACACTGCAGATCCATGTGAAAAATATGCCAAATAAGTGTCTGTGGCCATGAATAGAAAAATACAAATGTGGTTACATGCCAAAAGTTGTCATAGTCGCAAACAAGGCCGAGTAGAACCTGTCTCAAAAATCAAGTGAAGATATATGTATACCATGGAGTACAATCTGATCTCCCATGATCACTGAAGTCATATAAGTACTGGTCCAATGAAAAGAAAGCAACAACTCAGGAAATTTGCGGCTACATAGTGATGTCTTCAAGTCTTCTATACAATCCACCAAAGGTGCAAGTCTACATCATGTGAATAAAGGAGTTGAGGTCGAACACAATGAGACATCGTTTGATTACTGGTCATTGAGGTATACCATTAACAAACACGAGATAGCCTACCGATAATGAAAGTAGGTATCAAGTCACTGAGTACATTCTTACAAGTGAAAATAAAGGAGTCGGTGTCAAACACCTGAATAATCCATTGATCAGGAGACATTGATGTATTTCCAACTATCTATGGCGAGAGAGTCTGCCACTAATGACTGCAAGTCTCAAGGTACTCATACGAATCTAGGTCTCGTTTCCAGAATAAATGGGTTGAAGTCGATGGAAAGAGACCTACTAAAAGGAGAGCATTAAGGTATCTCTCATCAGTCAACACGAGGTACAAAGCAGGAGCATCATGATTTGGTGGAAATCGGACGAAGAACATGTTCATGAACCAACGATCATGTGTGTCTTTCGCCTGTGCCAAGTGCAAGCGGTACATAAAAAAGACTCTCTAAATAGCAGCCAATGATGAGAACTACTGACAAAGGTGAGGAAACCACCAATAAGGCTAATGGAATCCAAGACACTGCATGAATCCCAATGTGTGAATAGATGTCTTGTCGTCGAACACAAGGGAAACCACCCAGTCAACGACCAATGATGAAATGTCGATTGATGGGTTCAAGGTTACCTACCAATGATGAAAGTAGGGCCAGGGTGCATGATAGGACTATCGTATCATGTCATTATGAGACAAATTGAGGGTATGGCCAACATGCAAAGTCAAGATTTCTGAGGAGTGGCTAACACAAGTTGATAGACTTCCTTTTAACAAGAGCATGAGGCATATGGAGGACTCCGACAACATAGACCTGATGATGAAATCATAAGATGCAAGAGGCATCGATGAAGTTCTCTATAGGGACTGGAAGAGTAACTAGTCGATAGAGAAGACTCTGTAATGACATCAGCTTCCTACGGCCATGCTAATCCCAAAATTATGATGATGAATGGACTCAAATAACTTTGTGATATGTTCAAAGGCGACACGACTGTTGCTGATATAAGATAATACTCTCTTCTAGCCCGTCTTTTTTTTTAGTTTTTTCATAGACAAATGAATGTTATGATACAGAGGAGGAAACAAGTGTCGCAAGCAAGAAAAAATAGTTCCAGCAGTGGAACATACCTATGCTCAATGCAGGGAAGTGCATGCGGGAGATGGACACTCGGGAGAATGTTCCCTCCTAGGTATAGGGTGTTAAATTGCGAAGGATATAAACAAGGATCTGCTCAACATGCAAAGTCAAGAGTTCTGAGGAGTGGCTAACACAAGTTGATAGACTTCCTTTTAACAAGAGCATGAGGCATATGGAGGACTCCGGCAACATAGACCTGATGATGAAATCATAAGATGCAAGAGGCATCGATGAAGTTCTCTATAAGGACTGGAAGAGTAACTAGTCGGTAGAGAAGACTCTGTAATGACATCAGCTTCCTACGGCCATGCTAATCCCAAAATTATGATGATGAATGGACTCAAATAACTTTGTGATATGTTCAAAGGTGACACGATTGTTGCTGATATAAGATAATACTCTCTTCTAGCCCGTCTTTTTTTTTAGTTTTTTCATAGACAAATGAATGTTATGATACAGAGGAGGAAACAAGTGTCGCAAGCAAGAAAAACTAGTTCCAACAGTGGAACATACCTATGCTCAATGCAGGGAAGTGCATGCGGGAGATGGACACTCGGGAGAATGTTCCCTCCTAGGTATAGGGTGTTAAATTGTGAAGGATATAAACAAGGATCTGCTTGGATGAGGATGCAAAACTGTTGAGGCAAACGTTTTATAACGCAAAGAGAGAACCGGCTATAGGGTCAATACTGCAAGAAAGGGCATGAGATGAAATCACAACTTAACGCCAAAAAATGTCCTTTTTTATATCTTTTAGTCTACTTGGTGTGAAAAATGGATAAAGTTGTGCCAAATAGATGTCTTTTCAAAACCAATTCACGTGTGTGAAAAAGACAAGTTCACTCCGTGATCTTTTCACTTTTTGGTAACGAGTCGGAAAAGAGCTTAACTAAGAATCACGACCTTTCAAATCCAATTTAACGAGTATGAAAGGGACAAATCACTCGACCATCTTTTTTCTTTTTAGACGAGTTGGAAAATATCTTAAATTAAATTCATTTGGGAGATTCTAGGCGACAAGTCTAGGGGGAGGCCAAGGCTCCCATGATGGACTTCTGTGAAATGTCAGTATCTTACGAATAGTCGACATAATCTTGGGAAAACTCAAAGCTCTCCAAGTCGAGGAGGATAAAGCACTAACGGAGTGCATAGTCTCTGTGATAGACCAGATAATGTATCTTACAGGAAAATACATAGGTGGGGGCATGGGGTACCCTACAAGGCCATCCCAATTGAAGGGAACTTCCTCGGGACTTGGAGGGAAAGCACTCGGGGAGAGAATAAACCTCTCTCGTTCAGAAGGTGCATGATCAGGAATGTTGATGACATGGTTGAAACATGCATCACCCTCTACAAGGAGAGTAGGATTGACCAGAGATTAAACTGGTACGACCACTTCTTCAATACTAGGTTGAAAAGAATGCATGATAATGGAGATAAGAGACACATCACCCTTGGTAACGGGGGTGATGTCAATAGGGAATTGTAGTGGCATGAACACCGCATCAATCATAGGAGCAATGGGGTGTGGGGAAACCACAGATGCCTCGGAATCTGAAGGGCCCTTTAGTGAGCCCCAGGCTTCTGGTATCTTAGTAGTGGTTGGACACATATGAGTAAGGTGTTGTCCTTCACATGTCCTGCAAAGGAATTTAGGCTTACGTCTGAGGCGTTGAGGCTTCGCGATGCCCCCGACGTCATTCACAATGGCTGGCGACATGCATTCAATCAAACAAGAAGAGGCGAGAGAATCATCTCCTACATGATGTACAAAGGTCGGAGATGTGACATTGATAAGACTCATGGTGACTAAAGTGGTGCCCCCAGCATGACTAGCAGCGACTTGGTGTGGGGTATCAACATGACTCGCAAAGTTTGTTGAATCATCTCCAACATTACTAGCAGAGGTTGTTGATGGAGCTCCAGTATGACTGACAGTGACTAGACTAGCGGTGAGTGGTGGTATTTTATTCCAAGGTCTAGGGAAAGATTGGCTTTGAAGCATTGCAGGCCAAGAAGGGTTCTAGTTTACCCCATGTCCCTTTCTAGAAAGGTGGTATCCTCCACCGAAATTGTATGAAGAGGCTTGTACGTGTTAATATTATGGTAGCTACAGGAGGTATTTACCTCCACATGTAAACCTGACGAGAATAGAAGACTCCGGAAAGCAAGAGAAAACCCTAATGAGTTGGCTAAATAACCCTAGAAGTCTTGTCGACTCAAGAAACTAATTTATATTAGGTTATTAGCCTCCAAGAGAAGAAGTTGGCCATAAATAATAATAATATACTAAACATACATGTACCCAGAAGGAGAAGTCAACCCCAACAAATCTGGCAAAACCACTATAAATACAGGGTGCTAGTTCTCATTTGGCACATCTCAGAATTGTAGAGCAGTAACTGGTTTGCACTGCGGTTCCCAGTTTGGTGCGCACGTGTGGAGGAGAGCTACAGGTGCAGCTGCTGCAACAACTAGTTTTCAGTATTGGCTTGGACTATCTCTTGGCTAGGGTTTGGACTATCTGATCAACTATTTTTGGTGCTCTATCCTTGAGAGGAAGTTGCGCTACACCTTGTTTGGCTATCTAGCATAGGGTTTGCTTCCGGAGTAATTCTCAGTCAAGGTTAAGGTGCTCGGAGGGTGGCTTCGGCCTATGGTTGGGTGACAAGGGTATTGTCAATGGCAAAATGAGCACACATCTTTCATATTCTAACAAGTTATGGGCCCACACCTCCTTCATTCAGTCTAAATGTTGGAAGGAAACATAGCTGCTAGGATATTGAGCTCGTTGAGGAACTGCCGCTAGGGTTACTAGCAGAAGCAACTTCCAAGACACTGTCGCTATGGTTACTAGTAGGAGCAGTTGCAGAAACCCTAATCCTCTTGTTGAGGCACCTTAAGTGAATGGATTGACCTAATCTCCAGATAGATCAGTGTGCTCTAGCCTAGCGCATCTCCTGACACTCTCAGCAAGCCAAGATGTGAAGTTTGAATTTTTGGTCAAATCTAGGGTTTGACCAAATCAAGCAAGCCATGACTAACTCTATGATGTCTGAGAACAAGTTAGATGGAGCCTCTAACTTCAGAGCGTGGAAGACAAGGATTTACCTCATCCTTGCTAAGAATAAAGTGTCAGATATCATGAAAGGAAAGATCGTGAAGCCGGAGTTTGAAGAAGGAAAAGAGAAGGAACCACAAAATGTTGCAGCTATGGAGAAGTTCAAAGATGTTGACATCAATGCCATGAGTATCATAGTGGATTCTATAAAAGACCACTTGATACCCTACATCTCCCATCTTGACTCATCGAAGAAGATGTACGATGCCCTAACAAATCTCTTCTCAGTCAGAAACATTGGACACGGTATGAGTCTGAAGAATGAGCTCTGTGACATGAAGATGAATGTTGATGACAACATAACATCATACTTTGGAAGGATCTCCCAGTTAAGAGATCAACTACAAGCTATTGAAGAGATCACTTCAGAGGAGGAATTGGTGAACATAGTACTCAATGGTCTTCCCAAGACATGAGATGCATTTGTCACAAGCATAAACACAAGGAAGGAGTATCCGACATTTGAATAACTTTGGACTTGTTGTGCTTAAGAAGAATCAAGGATCAATGTAAAAGAGAAACCCCAAAGGAAGTACGATGATCAAGCCTTCACAGCAAGATTCAAGAACTTCAAGAACAAAAGGAAGTTTGGCTCACGGAGGAAGTCAAATCAAGAGAAAGACATTTCAGAAGTACAATGCTTCAACTATCGAAAGTATGGTCACTACAAGAATCATTGTCCCAAGCTAAAGAAAAGGAAGGAGAAACACGAAGCATCAATTGTTGAAGAAAAGGAACCTACAAAGAAGACTAAGCAGGATGGAAGAGACTTATTCTTCTAAAAGGTAACAACACTCTTCTTATTTCTTGTACATATCTTGTCTGCATCGTCTCTGTACATATCTTGTATATCTATCTCTTGGAAGATAATATGTTCCAAGAAGAACTATACCTATGGAAGAACAAACAAGATGAA
>ML777421.1:2133624-2154394 GCA_009831015.1 Picea engelmannii
GAAAAAAAAAAAAAAAAACTTATGACATTTTGTAGAAAACAACAAGACAGAAGCATGGACTCTGTTAGACAAGAGAGCCAATTATATATTGTAGAAGACAATAAGGATGCAGATGAAAGCGTGGACTCTGTTAGACAAGAGAACCAATTATATATTGCAAAAAACAATAAGGATGCAGATGGAAGCATGGACTCTGTTAGACGGAGGGAGCCGATTATATGCAATTATACATGAAGAAAGGATTAGGAGTTAGCTAATCCTATGATCCATTGAAGATGATGAAATATATATATCCATGGTAGCAGCCATGAAAGACAGTGCGTGTTCAGTTCAACCACAGAAGAAGACTTCTTCGAAGAGAAACCTTAAATTATTCCTGGTTGTCCATCCAGATCTGTGATCCTATGATGAAAGGAAGAAGTGGAATCTCTAGGGCATGGAATCTATAAGAAACTCCATGGACCTAAGAGCTAAAGAAAAACATGAATAAGAACATGAGGATTCCAAGAAATAAAGAGAAACTAGAACAACCAGTCATTGTATCAAGAATCACAAGATTACCAGCCTGATATGAACTCACTAAAAGCAATCAAGCAGAAGAACTGAAAGTCGTGATGAAGAACAGTGTATGGAAGACTTATGAATGAAAGCATTGCGAGATATAGAACCAAAGGTTCTCCCAGATGGAGGGAGAATACTATGATGATTACTTGTTCCAGTAAACCAGACTTATCTCTACATAAGTCATTATATCATCCGCAACATCCATGCGTCGGAATTCTACATCAGATGAATGCAAAGAATGTTCTCCAAAGAAATTGGATAAAGAGTGTATGAAGAGCAATCTCAAGACTTTGAGGCATACCAGAAAGAGACTCTTGTATGCAGATAGAAGAAGATAACTTGGTGGAGAACCTCCAGTGCATAAAAGAAGCGTGGTGAAGATTCCCTATAACATCAAGATAATTACTCAGTAGCTCAGATCTCATGATGACAGAAGAAGTGCCACATGGATATGTTCCAGTTTCCAACAATGATATACTCTATTGTTCAAATCTACATGAATCCTTCACAGTGTTCCAAACTAAAGTACATTTTGAAATCAAGCATTACATTATCCATGATGAAGTCCAGAAAGGAGAAAATGGTTCTCCAATACATATCTCCACAGATGAGAATATAAGCAGACATTTTGGTAAAGAATTTGTGTACTCAAGTTGGAGCTCGTGGAAACAACTTCCTTATTGAAAAAGGAATAAATAACTCCCAGGTTGGGAGGGAGAACTGAAAATATTATTGAAGACATTCATTGAAAAATAGTCCATCTTAGACAGATGCTTTACTGTTTGGAAAGTGGATTGAGATTTCTGACGGACAATGACTTCCCATTGTGGTTAACATGGGAAGTAGTCTAATTGTTGATGTATCATAGACAGCGACTTCCCATTGTGGTTAACATGAGGAGTGGTCTAGGGCAGTCTCTCTTCTTGAGGGTTACTCAAGAAGACTGGCCTGTCTTGCCGGACAGGGATTTCTCATTGTGGTTAACATGAGGAATGGTTTGTTTTGGAGGTTGATGCAAGACAGTATTTTCCTCTTGTGGTTAACAGAGGAAATGATCTGAACAGTCATTCCTTAGGGTTTATACATTATCTCCAAGGTGCACTTTGATTAGTGTAGGAGGAATGGCCTAGGGTGGGGAATGGTCCAATCTCAACAATCAGGGACAGACATTCCTTAGGGTTTATACATTCTCTCCAGGGTGCACTTTGATTAGTGTAGGAGGAATGGCCCAGGGTGGGGAATGGTCCAGGCTCGACATTCCTTAGGGTTATACATTCTCTCCAGGGTGCACTTTCATTAGTGTAGGAAGAATGGCCCAGGGTAGGGAATGGTCCAAGTTCAGAAGACAGGACAGTTATTCTTCCTTGCTTGAGAAGAATAGTCCATATATCTCATTGTTCTACTCTGAGGGTAGATATTCTTTCAGAGATCATAGATGTGAGTGAATGATTGGCCCAGATGATTCAGTTTATATCATAACATTGTTTCTGTGCAGGTTGCTATCAGATGTTTGTTATGAAGACTGTATGACAGTAGATGAAGACTATTGTGGTGGATATGTTCCATTGTTCGTGACTATACGTTGTTGATCAAGTACTTGTGTGTTACTTGGTGTGGTAATGTACCAGTAGATTGTAGTTATGTACTACTATGGATATACACAGTTGTATTCTATTTTTGTACTAATTGCCTTGAAGACTATCAGCAGTTTATTGGACATAATCATCATCCAAGCGAATGATGAACAAAGATTTTCCAGACGGAAAATGGTTAAGAGAATTTACTCCTCTAGATTATAAGAATGACTCTTGTGTCACTCTATGGTATGAGTGACTTATCCAGCATCATGTCTAATTACTCAGCTGAAGTATGGTTTCGAGAGATGATGCAACTGATGGTGATGGTGATGCTCATGATCTAGTCATGAGATAGTCTAAACGACTATGTTGATGCTAACGGGTAAATGGTATGTTTTTGTGCTCAAGACCATTACATGTAATACCTCCCTAGCTAGGAGGGAGTGTTAATATTATGGTAGTTGCGGGAGGTATTTACCTCCGCATGTAAACCTGATGAGAATAGAAGACGCTGGAAAGCAAGAGAAAACCCTAATGAGTTGGCTAAATAACCCTAGAAGTCTCGTCGGCTCAAGAAGATAATTTATATTAGGTTATTAGCCTCCAAGAGAAGAAGTCGGCCATAAATAATAATAATATACTAAACAGACATGTACCCAGAAGGAGAAGTCGGCCCCAACAAATCTGGCAGAACCACTATAAATACAGGGCGCTAGTTCTCATTTGACATATCTCATAATTGTAGAGCAACAACTGGTGCGCATTGTAGTTCCCAGTTTGGTGCGCACGTGTGGAGGAGAGCTGCAGGTGCAGCTGCTGCATCAACTAGTTTTCAGTATTGGCTTGGACTATCTCTTGGCTAGGGTTCAGACTATCTGATCAGTTATTGTTGGTGTGCTATCCTTGAGAGAAAGATGCGCTACACCTTGTTTGGCTATCTAGCCTAGGGTTTGCTTCCGGAGTAATTCTCGGTCAAGGTTAAGGTGCTCGGAGGGTGGCTTCGGCCTATGGTTGGGTGACAAGGGTATTGTCAATGGTAAAACGAGCACACATCTTTCATATTCTAACAGTACGGGCATCATCACCGAAGTCTGCGAAAAGGAAAAAGTATGGTAATAGTTATTCGAGTGAGGATATATGTTTCCCCCTTATGAAGGGGTTCCGTAAAGAGGGTAGCCCGAACCATAAAATTGATTCTCCCCATATGAAATACCTCGGGATAAATGAGGACATGTCATGGGAAAAGTGTTCGAAAGAACCGACATGGCAGTCGAAGGATACATGGATGGAGTATAATAAGTAGAATAAGCACCCATTTGAGTATTGGCTCATGAAAGAGCATAACTAGGATTGGATCTGTAAGAGGGGAGGTTCCAGCTTCCCGTCATGAAATCTGGTTGAGGAATATGACTCATATCAAACGACGACGTAGGCATTAGGGCCATGGTGCCCTCGGATCCAATGCTAGGATTTATACAAGTGGACCAGGGAGAGGATTGCACAGGTGAAGGCATATCAACAAAAAAATGGCTAGAGGCCCAAGGCGCGGACTAAGTATCATATTTTTGCATACCATTATGTAAAGCGGAAGGATTCGTCCCCATGAAGTGAGTAGGCATCATAGGGTGGGTAGTGGTAAATGAGGGAGAAAAAGGAAATCCACTATCCACGATAATGAAAACTCAGTATAGACTCCAAAGGCAGACTAGTAGTCAAAGAGCACACCAAAATTCAAATGATCAATATGCATGCAAACGAGGTAAAGTGGCTGAGTGGCCTCCCTCCCTAAAGAAGATATGTCTCGCCCAAGAGGGGCCTGAGACTCCCTGCTGAAGATCGGAGGTAACATAATCAATTATAAGGGCCCTCGTGGGCTTAACAACTAGTCGATCAGATCCCCCAAGAGAGGTAATCCTCCATAAAGGCTATGTGATGTCTAACCCTCATCTGACCCAGGGTACTTGCAGAATAACCCCTGCAAGTAACCTATGAGACACCTAAGTCAAGCAACTAATAAACCAGTGTATAATCAATGCACAGGCGAGAAGTCATAAGTCAGGTCCACCGTATGGATAGGGTAGAAAATATCGAAACCTTGAAAGCACCGCCTCTCACGGAGGTAAGGGCACTAACAAGATCCCTAGATATGAATAGATCCCCAGAAATATCTCTGACGCTAGGATGGTATCGGGGGGATATCCCTTCAACCAACTTCGCGCGACCTCGTGATTAACTCCGGTGTGAGCGAAGCCTCCTGATCTTACCAATTATACAATGGATTTCTCCACTCCCTGACTCAGACACATATGTTGATTTAATTTCCTTGGAGAAGTTTACTCACAAAATCTTATTCCAAGGCACTAAATCCTAGGCTAGTTTGTGCACCCTAGAAAATAAAATCGTTACTAATAAATTTTAAATTATAGCGTTGATTTTATGTCTATGATTACTCAAAAAGGTATGGTAGTGAAACTCATGGTGTTATGACTCTACAAGAAAAGTAAATATGAAAGTAATGCAAAGTCATAACTTTAACTTTTGATGAATGATATGCTTTTAAAAACTAATGCAATTTTCAAATTCAACTCTGCAATTTAGAAGTAAAGATGCAATCTTTCACTATATGCACTAAGCTAATGATAAAGATTCAAAAGACAAAAATGCCAAGCAATGCAAAATGCCTATTTTTTTGTATTTTCAATATATCAAAACTGAAAATGTATGGACTGAAAAGTAACTTGATATATAACCCTACTGTGTATAAAAAAGAGATAACTCAAGCGGGATACCAAGTATAAAACACCCAGCCCAATGTGCAAGGACAATAAAAATGAAAAGATGAAGAGAAAGACTTCGCCCAGAAATTCAACCAAAAGAGGGTTTCTTGTCATCCCACAGGCACTCAATAGGCACTACAGAGACCCAAGAAGGCTCAACAAACATCAAATCCCACCCAACAAACACCAGACCAAGCAAACAGGCAAGGAAAAAAGGTGTACGTGATTGTTCAGGCAACCAGAGCGTATATACGTAGCTTGCAGTGAGACAGAACGCGTGTATACGCGACTGTCAAGGCAAAAGGTGTGTATATGCTTTAAAACAAGGTCAGGAAAGGGAGAATGGATGAAAACTCAGACTCAGAGTGAACAAGAGCTGTCAAGCAATCTTACGACAAGAACCACAATAGAAACAAGAGCAATCTAAGGAGAAAAGTACTTCAAACCCTAAGAAAGAAGATTCATCCCCAGTATGGTCGCTAATTCTATTACGAGGAAAATCTCTCTATGGCTAGGGTAAGCCACAACAGACGGATATGACTGCAGAAATCAACTCTATCCCAAAAACATGCTATATAAACTAATGTGCAAGCGAGATAAGGAAATGACCTACCTTGTCCAGATGTTTGATGATATCCATCGTTGAGCACTTTGACCCAAAGCATTATACCTGCAACAAGTTCTCAACAAACAAGCGAAGCAAGCATATGGTGATAATATAAAAGGTTAGCACAATAGATAGCATAATCCATTAATATACAAAACAAACATGCCCATGGATAATAACTCATATATTTGCAAGATATCAATTGGATGAAAAGAGAGTATTTCTATTAATAAATGATCAACAGAAGTGAAAACATTACAGACTTCTGTGTCGGCATGGTTTGAAACCGAGAAACCAAGTTCCTTCCAGCTGGGCCTCCACCACTTCAATCCTCCACCAAAGGCAAGCTCAAAGAAGGGAGACAATGAGGTTCTCCATCAATAAGGAAAGAGCTTGGGGGTTGAACACTGTGTTCAGACTTAAAGGACAAAGGGATGCAGACTCAATATGAAGTAATAATTTCTCTAGAGTAACTTTGCTCTCAAAGTTGAATTATTTCTCCTTTTCCATAGCTCGGAATTGGCCCACTTATAGCCTTCAAAATGGAACTGAAGGGTCGAGTCGAAATGTTTCCAGTATATGGAAGGCCAAGGATCAGAGATCTCTTGTCGTGACATGGAAACCCGACACTTAATTTTGATTTTATGGCACAAATCTCAATGTACGCGAGTTGTAGTGGAGCAACTTGCGTATATGCTTGTTGTATAGTGTGCAAGATGTGTACAAGTGGAAAAAATTGTATTTTTGCCTCTGGATTTATTAATCAGGGAAATTAAGTCTGCATAGGGAAATGGAATAAGGGTGCCCTCTCTGCAATATTGCATAGGGTGAGGCAAATATTGCTCTAACATTGGGCCCCATGGATGTTGCACTACCCCTGGCGACCACCTCGTCCGACTCGTCCCCTGCTCCACCAGAAGCTGACAAAGCCACTCGGTTCATTAAGCGAATCCAGCACATCCGCAAACAAGTTCAGGATATTCTACAGAAGTCTAATTCCAAGTACAAGCAACACCATGATCAACATCAGGTGCCACATAAGTTTCAGGTGGGCAACAAAGTTTGGTTGCACTTGCAGAAAAAACGCCTTACATGGCCCCATCGGAAGCTTCGCCCACTCTGTTATGGTATGTACACCATCACCAAGGTTGTGGGTGGGAATGCTTTTGAGCTCAACATTCTCTCTTTCCTTGGCCTGCACCCAGTCTTCAACGTGGCTCTCCTTCAGCCATATTTCCCACCATTATTGGACACCTCAGAGATAGCTAAGCAGTTGACACCAATAGAGCTCAACCTTGACTGCATGCAATAAGAATTCAATGATCATATTGTGGACACACAGATCAAGGGCACTAGACAACAAAGGATCCAACTTTATCGAGTCGTCAAAGCAGGGCAACTCCTACACCAAGGCAAGTGGCTCACCAGGGGCCAAATTCAGCAGAAAGTTTATCATCTGATGGGGAAAATCAATGCAATGGAGACCATAGATTCCTAAGCAGGGAAGATTGATCCAGGTGGATATTGGTGGCCACCCACCTTTTCCAACTGGCTCAAAACAGTTTTCTGACAATTTTGGTAATTTACTATTTTTAGCAGTTTTTTACTTTTGGAGCCATTTTGAGGGCCTAAATGAAGGTTTTTCGGGATCGAGCTTCTCAATGATAGCCAAAGGCTCTGATTGAGCCCCGAAAATGAATCTCTTAGATGATACCTTTCCAATGAGCTATCGTGCGCTCCAAACGAAGATTGTATGCAAAAGTTACGACCCCGAGAAGTTGATGTACTAACTTACCCAAACAGGGCCCACATGACTTTTGGCGCTTCATCTCCTAGGGTTAGGTTTTTGGATGTCTAGGGTTTCTGACATTCTGGTTTATTGTAAAAAAGGCATTCAGAGCCTCATTGTAATCATCTTCTGGCGAATGAGTGTCGCCGTCACATCTCTTCTCAAAGATAAGCCGCCACCATTCCAATGAGTTTGTTTTCCACTGCATTTTACAGTTTCAACTTATTTCCTTATTGAATAAAAAATCATTTTTACTATATCTTTGTTATTCTATGCTAAGCATCTTTTATGCTAAACATCTTTTAATAATCTGTAATCCGGATCATTATGTGTTGATTACCTTACTAAAATTTATCTTTATAGCCTCTTTGTTTACCCTACCTTTCTCCTACCTTTCTCTTCTCTTTGTTCACCCTATCTTACTTCAAAGTTTAAATCATCTCATTTTACTTCCTAAAAAAAAGTCATTTATTTTATTATGATTAAAAGTATTTCCTATATATATAAAAAAAGAATCTCATTCTCATTCTCATGTAAAACTATGTTCTTCATTGCAACATCTAATTCATTTACAAGGTTGATAACATAATCTAAAATATTTTGGGGTTCTATGAGGTTTTGAATATCATGATTATTAGATTTTTTTTAATTTTGAAAAATCAATATGTTTTTAGTATTTATAAAATATATATTTTGTAAGATTATTGTTTAGGTATCTAATTTGAACTTGTAGGTTTGGAATTTCAAAATTAAATAACTCTTCAAATTTTATGGTTTTCACATCTCTAATATCACTGTCGGATGTTTACCCATCGAATTCTATTACTGGTGGTACTAAAGGACACCAATAGAAGAAAAAGCTACGTGAAATTTTGATGCAGGCACTAAAGGACAGGGCAACAGTCAAAGTGGAGCGTATATGAAAAGATGGAATACACAGTGAGAGAGTCGAGATTTTATAGCCGTATAAGGAGCATAGACTCTAATATTTGGATATATAGACATGGAGGCAATTAGTTGGACCGTCAAATTTAGATGTACTGAAGAATAAGGTAATAGTCCAAGTCGAGAGAGTACACGAAAAGATGGAATACACATGGAAACAGTGGATGGGAAATTGAACGATAATGCAATTTGTCAAAGTGAAGAGTATATGAGAAAAATAAATGAAATCAACACCCTGTTAAAATGGGAGAGTAGAGTATAATACATAAATATTCAATTACATGTAAATATCAATACATTAGACTCTATATAATGTGCTCAATGTATTATCAGTTTTAACTTATTTCAAAGATAATTGGAAAGGTTGAGAGAATAATTGGAGAGGTTGAGAGAATATCTCAACCACACATCAAATCTCACAAATCCAACTCTCAAACAACCTCTTAAGAATAGGATCACACAACTCACTTAGAGATTAGATAAGTGGGAATTATATATATTCCAACTCTCCCTTAATGACTACTTATCTAAATATCTATGTGGTCATATCTTCATCTACTTCCTCTTATACCTTCATCTGATTATTGAAGTTCATATAAAAAGAAATCCATCTACCAGAATACATGGATCATTAGGTTCTCTCGGAATCCATTTCAGCTACATGGTTTATTCAACCATTATTCCTTATACCTCCTATTTCATCACATCATCATCAACCTGAGTTTTTTTTGAGTAAAACAGCATTCTAAATTTACAATACATTCTAGAAGTTTCTACATTATTCTAACACACAGTCAATCAAAAGGAAATAACAAACTGTAAATTATGTTTGAAGTATTTTAACACTGAGTGGACTAACTAAAGAACAATTTTCCCTCCCTGAAAAGCCTAACTATGTACGCTGCATTTAACTATAAAAATGGCAGAGCTAAACGTATGGATCAGGCTCGATTTAACACTTCTCTCTGTATACCTGCATTTAACTATAAAATTGCATAGCTAACGTTTGGATCAGGCTCGATTCACCACTAAAACAACTTCAGAGTTATTTATTTTCCATCACAAAAACATCACCCGTCACCCGAACCGGATGTCTCTCGATCTGACACGGGCCATGGCATTGAATATTCAATGGAGTCAAATACTAATCCCAAGGTTGAAACCCTGACATTGGAATCCCGAGAAAGAATCCCTCTGGCATTAGCTGTTTTTGCGTGTACAAAACCGGACAGATCGACGATGCGGGACTCGGGAGCAGTTAGGTTCGCAACGAAAAAAAAAAATCTGTTCAACTGATAAGACATGGAAGCAAATAACACTCACGGACCAAAATTACCGTGATGGGAAAGCATTTATTTTCTTCATTGATTTGAGTGTGTGTGGAGAAAATCTGGGTGGCACCTGTGTGATGACTAGAGTGACGTCAAAACTCGATTGGCTAAATTGTTACACAGTACACTGTGCATACGGCGTGCTGCTACACTGTGCAGAACGCACGCTGATATTTGACCGTGTCTTGCATGGTAATAAAAATTATTCTTGAAATTTGCAAATGATTATATTAAAGCAAAAGGCATAGTCGTTTTACATGACAGATGAAATTGGTATAATCTGGTTGTTGGGTAGGGTTGGAATTTCAAACTGAGAAAGCTCGTCAAATTTGACCGTTTATATTATTATACTGTTTGTTCTACTGGTTTTAAGCAAGATAGTTAGTTGACGGTTGAAAGAAATTTTGAACCGTATTTGACAGGTAAATTGGTCTAGGTAATTTGTTCGTCAAATTCCATTTCTAGTTAAGGATATTTGAGATCCTTAATTCCTACCAAAAAAATTAAAAATATTTATTTTATAAAATCAATTTTTTTTACTATTTATGTGTATTTTTAATTTATATTAATGCTTATTTTAGTACCATTCTACTAATAAAAATAAACAATTTATATGATTTAGTTTTTTAAGTTATAATTTATATATTTTTTAATTAAAATTATAATAATTATTATTATTATATATATTTTTAATTATATTTATGTGTATTTTTAATTTATATTAATGCTTATTTTCGTACCATTCTACTAATAAAAATAGACAGTTTATATGATTTAATTTTTTAAGTTATAATTATTATATATATTTTTAATTAAAGTTATAATTATTATTATTATTATTATTATTATTATTATATTTTTTTAATTATAATTTTTTAAAGTTTTTAGTTTTTAAAGTTAAAAAATAATTAATTTATAAGTAAATTTTTTTACTAGATTTATATGTATTTTTAATTTATATTAATACTTATTTTAGTACCATTCTACTAATACTAATAAAAACAGACCGTTTATATGATTTAGTTTTGAAAGTTGTAATATATATTTATGGATGATTATTATTATTATGTATACTATTATTTTAGTTTTTACAATATTTTATATTAAGTTGATATATGTTTATATTTATGTTGGGGATTTGGGGATTTTTAGGAAACTACTCAAATTGTTGGGGATTTTATTGGTGATTGGGGACTTGTTGATCGTTCCAAGACGTTCCAAAGATTTCAAGGATGTTTCAGGTGGATTTCAAGGATTTTTTTGGGTCAATTTTGGGGATATTCATGGAATATATCTTCAATCATGGAAATTGACGATTGGACAATAAGATCATTTTTTCCATCCATTATTTTTGCATGGCATTGAATTTAAATCTGTTGTAAAAGTTGTAGCTCAAAACATGGGTTTTGATTTGGGTTTCTGGTGATTTAAATATTGTATTTTCATAAACAAGGTTACAACAAACAAAGTTTCCATGTCAAAAAATCAAGAAATACAACATTTCAAAGGGCTGATCCTCATGGTTATTGTTCTTGTTCTTCTCATTTTTCTGGTCATCTTAGCTTTTACATATTGTACATGGATTTTCTTCAATTATAGTGCTTCCACCATCCCAACCTCAAGCATTGTGAAAACAATCAGATAGTAGTGACTTCGATTGGGCAATAAATGTTTGAATAAATTCCATTTCAATCACATTCTTAATCTGAAATATGAATCTAATCTCTTTACATAACCAAAGTCTTTTATAGTGGTTTTCAACACAACCATAAAAATATGCAAAACCTATTGAGAAGGGAATGTCTTTTATGTTTTAACATAATCGTGATTAACAAGAAATATGAGTAAGAAAAATTGCTATAGAGACATTTCTCATTTAAGTTTCCTAAACTACATTTTGCTCGTCTAGCATCCAGTAATGAAATGTCTAGCATAATACTTTATAGTCTAGCTTAATATGCTTCCAAGCTTGAAGCAACTACAAATGTTTATGGTGAATTTTAATATTTTTTGCGGCAAGAGCACATCCTCAAATTTTTGGTGGGTTGGGGACGACAATAATTTGAGGATGCGCTCTTGCCGTCTCGAGGACACGTCCCCCGTCCCTGTCGTTCCCCGTCCCCAAAACCAATGCAACATAGGTTTACATCCTTTTTAATATTGGGTTGTAAAATATACAATTTATTCTTACTAATGTGGATTAATAAAAACAGTTTGTATGATCTAGATTTTAGAGTTATTTTTATGTGTATGTATATATAGATTAATCCATAGTATTATTTATGAATTATTATATTTTTAGTTATGTACCATATTTTATATTAAGTTGATAGATGTTTGCATTCATTTAATATTGGGTTGTAAAATGTATTTAGTTTCTCTTGAGAAAGTTAAAAACATAAAATGTTTAGACTTCTTAGTTTTTAATGGGTGTATTTTACAAATTCAACAGAAGTTTTGAAGAATTATTGGATTTATATGTTTTAATGTTGAAATTGGAGTTGTTCCAATGAAAATGAGGCCTATAAATCCATCTAATCATCAAAATCTCAATTATTCATTGTCAATTTATTTATGGAAAGGAGCAAATTAGATTGCTCCTATAATTTTCTTTATAAATTAGAAAGGAAAAGAGAGTTGTCTAATCATGTAGCAAACTTCCTTAATGTATCCAATACATCCATATATCTATCTTCATTTAGTCAATTGGGTAACTCAAATAGTTGAGAAGTAATCCACTCTTATCCTCCTCCTCACCCGGGATCAATTGAGTTCTTAATGAGTATATTGTAGATTTTAGATATGGAGCAATGTCAATTGCTCTATGCCCATTGAATGAACCAGATCTACAATTGAAATAAGAAAGTCCTTATTATGTGTAAAGAACTCTTGGATCAAAAATGTGTGTGGAGTTTATCCTTTTTTTAATCATTCTCTCATTAATTATTTCTCTTCTCAAATAATTCCCATCTTTGTTCCCTTTTTATATTTGTTGAATCACCTCATTATGTTATTCATCACTCTACTCTCTTTTCTTTAATTAATACTCTACCACTAAATTTATATCATATTCTCCACCTTCATTTTATGTTTAATCCACTCTCTTATATCTTAACTAACCTTTCATCTCTCTTTTTCAACTACTCTTTACCCTAATACATCAATGTGAATCCCCTCATCTTTATTCTCCCCTCCCCGTTTTCTTTCTCTCCATTCTTAATATTTCTCCTCTCTCCAATTTCTGTCTCTAACTCTACCTTTAATTATTTATCCCTTCCCCATTACAGGCTTATCCTCCTCTCTTTCAAATTACATTTTCCTACCTAATTCTCCATCATCCATTCTTTCCTTGAATTTAATTCCTACCCATTTCAATTCCTTATCCCAATAATTTATTAATTTAATATTCTTATCCTCTTTAAATTTATTAGTATGCTTTCAATACTTCATTAATATTTTAAATTAATTATTTTAATACTCTTTAATCTTATTCCAATCTTTTAACTTAATCTTAATAATCTTTTTATCTCTTCTTTATTTAATACTTAATTTCAACAGCTATTTTTAATTAGTTGAATACCTAGTTCCAAATTATTACCTTTATATTTACAAAATCTCAACACTCTTTTACAACATTTTTACTTTCTGTGTCTCTCATGATGGGTGGAATGTCCACTCCAAAAGTTTGCTTTGGAGATTTTAGAAAACTCCACACACTGTTTTGATTCAAGAGTTCTTTACACATTATGACTTACTGTGAAAACTTGCATTCTTATTAGTGACCCATTAATAATAATGATCGTCCTCTCCCTTCACTCCTAATTCAGTTATATTAAAAGTATTAGACACCAATTAGATTTGAACTTGTGAGCTCTTAAGAAGAAACACAACACAACACATATTCTTAACCAACATTATAATAACTCATTAAAAACAACACATGTTCTTAACCAAAAACTATAATAACCCATTAAATGAATTTAAAGTGATTTATAATTAAGAAAGTTGAACTGGTATATCTATAATGTAAAAGTAATAAAATAATTTGGTAAACTTTGACATTCCTGATGATTTGGATTCTGTAAACTATTTTGGTACGAAATCCAGATATATCTTGGCCTGCAAGCAAAGTATTAACTCCAGCGGCTGCACCTATACGTGATGAACGATTTTTTAGGTAAAATGCCTACATTAGTAGCATCACCTCGGGATTCCAAGTGTCAAGAAGAGAAATTGTCGCATATAGTTATTTATGTACCTACAAATGCTACAATGGCCGGCAATACTTTCTGACCAAATTCCTAGTAAATATACGTACAATGTCCTCCAGTAATAGTATTAAGACGAGTAATGTCACAAAGTTGACAAGAAATGGGATAATTATCACGCCACCGTCTATCCGGGCGATTCTATCAAATTACAGTTCTCCTACACGGACCTCCAATCAGCCCGGCCAACACGGTAATTCCTTGTGATGTTGTTGGCTTTTCATTATAATTATTCCGTGTTATCTGGTGTTTAATTTGAGTATGAGTAGGTTGAGCTGCAGTTTAGCCATTAATTTAATTCGTGGGAGATTTTCATCACTGGTTCAAGTTTGATTTTCAGTTCGTGACATGTTTTAGGAATGATATTTTATTAACTCCAAATATAGATATACAATCTCTAGAGATAAGAATAATTTTTGATAATGAAATAGGAGATGGGAAAAACTAAACTCATGTTTAAATTTTATTTTTTTTTAACTATGCTTACCTGCACAGATTAATTAGTTTTTTAATAAAAATATAAAATGTGCTTGTGAGATTTATTAGCCAGTATTTAATATTATAACCTTTGCGTCTGTTAATCATTAGAACCCCTGATTAACATAAATTATTGATTAACATACTTGCCACGCCACGTTTAATTTGCAGGCAGCACCATGGCAGACGACGTTTAGGGTTTCGACGAACTGCACTATGACAGACAGCGTTTAGGGTTCAGGCGATTAACCTGCCGGTCGCCTCTCGGGGTTCATCAGCCATGCTTTGCCATTGTCTCTCAGTTTTCATCAGCCACGGTTTTGAGTAACTGTGCTAGTTAAATTATATGAAAAATGAAAAAAATATACATTTTAGTTTTTAAGTTTTTTTATTTAGACTAATCAACTCAACATTTAATTTGGTCGGTATGTTAATTTATGAGTTGCTCCCCAACACAAATGTACTGTGTAAAATATTTTATTTTAATATTTGATATAATAATTTTGAAACAGTAAGCCCAATCCCGAAAAGAGAGGCATGGTTTCTAGATATCTTGAAGGCCATCCTATTCTTTGGTCATTTTTTTTCAACAAGAAATTCATTCAAGATTATATTAAATATAATTTTAATTACATCTTCCAAGAAACTATTTGAGGGTTAATCACTAAAAGTGATCACTAGAAAGGACAAATTAAGAACAAAGATCTGGAACAAAACTAATTCCTAGGAGCCCCGAGCTTAAGCCAAGAAACAGTGTGTAATCTAGCAGAGATCCTGAGAAACTAAGACGATACAAGAAAGCTCCGAAGAGAATCTGAAACCAATAGAAAGGAGGAGTCAAGAGAGAAAGGAAAGGATTAGGAGAAGAATACATGCAGGGGGTGTCCAGCAGAGGAACCATCCCAAGAAAAGTAAGTAAGTCTCCCTTTTGTCTTCGATAGGGCAAGCTTTGAAAGATGATCTGCTTGATCATTTGATTCTCTGTAAATGTGCTGAAAACTAATGCTTTTGAAGGTGCCGAGGAGGTCGCTAATCCTTTGTTTCCAGCCTTCGGTATTTATAGCATTCAAATTCCCTTTAAGGTTGATCAAGTCAATGATTACTTTGGAGTCGCCCATGACTTGAATATATTCAATATTCAGAAGTCTTGCCATAATAAGGGAAGCCCACGCTCCTATTAATTCAACTTTTGTGTTCGATCCAGCTTCCCCATTGAAATACCAAAAGAATACCTGCGAAGTGTCAAGCTTGATAGTTCCCCCAGCACCACACAAAGAGCCACCCTTTATTGATGCGCCATCAAAATGGGCTAAAGAAAAACCAGAAAGGTTTTTGTCTTAAAACCGACGGTTTAATGGTTGAAGTGAAACTGGATAAATCTGCTAAAACTTTATGAGCAATTGCCCAGGCCGAGGGGACTTTGCCTTCGAAGAGAGAGCTATTCTGAATTTTCCAGATGTGCCAACACAGTAAAACCGAAATTCTATTGGGCAAAATTGTGTTCGTTGTCCAATCGTCCATATAGTCAATTAGGGATCAGCCTCTCCAGTTCAAAATCGACTTTGAAAAAGATTGTAATTTTGTCCATACCGACAATGTGAAGGAGCAATCAATGAAAATATGGGAGACAGTTTCAAGAGCTAATTTGCAGAGGGGGCAAAGACCTAGACCAAACCAACCTTTTGCCCGGAGGTTATCCCACGTAAGTATCCTGTTCTGCACAGTGAGAAGAAAAAATAATATAACCTTTAAGGGAAGCTTGCATTTCCACATTTGTAAACACCAACCATGAGAAACTTGAAACACGAGGGTGGAAACAATTGCAGTGTAGACGTTTTTTGTTGAAATGACTCCAGATGAGTCGCCTCCCGACCAGATAAGAGTGTCTTCAGACTTTTCATTGAGAGTTACCCTTGATGAAAAGTTTAAAGAGGAGATAAAATTGGTCCACTCATTTTCATGGAATCCTGTCTATCCAAGCTCAACGCTAGATTTCCAAGTGTCTGTCAAAGTGAACGGGTTTCTGCCTATTTTTGCTTGGCCCAGAAAGACAACAGAGTTCTGATTTAGAAGAGTAATAGTGTCGGGATGAAGGAATGCCTGACCGCCTAAGTTTAAAAGCTGGTCTCTGCCAACGAGGATACGATTGCCTGCTCCCGGACGCCATCTGATCCAGTGAAGGATGATGGGAATTGTGCAAAGATGGCTGGCCCAGAATCTAGAGACCGACTTAGAGTTGAAAAATTGCCTTCTTAGCCAGCACGAAAGAGAGAGGTTTTGAAGGTATTTATCCATAACAATCTAATGCCAGAGACTGTCCTAAGTGAGAATTCTCCACAGAGAATTAGTGATTAGGGTTGTATTAAAGTGGAACAGGTTTCTAAAACCCCATCCTCCTCTTTTTTTCAGTCTAGAGAGAGCTTTCTAGCTACATAGATGAAAGTGTTGAGTCTTTGACTGTCCGTTCCAGAGGAAATTGAAAAACAATCTTCTAATCTTTGATAGGACAATCTTTGGAAGTAATTCCAAAGTCATCCAATAAACTGTTTGGCTTTCTAGGACTGCTTTGATCAGGATATATCTTCCCCCTAAAGATAACCACCTGTGAGACCAATTTCTGATTTTATTTGAAATCTTTGAAACAAGCCAATCCCAATCTGAGACTCTATGAAGACTTGTCTTGAGATAGTAGCCCAAATACTTAAACCCAAAAGAGAGAGCACAGAAACTAAAGGGAAGCAGTGACTTGAAAGGAAGAAAATCTGCCTCAGAGAGCCCTTCAAAATAAATAAAGGATTTTGTTGGGTTGACTGAAAGACCTGCCGCCTCACAGAAGAGATTAATAATACCGAGGATCTCCTTCCAATCTGAGTAAATTGCTTTTGACATAATGAAAATGTCGTCAACAAATAAAATATGAAGAACTTTAATCAAGTTTGTGACTTTTATACCTAAAATGGTACCTTCCTCCAGATGGTTTTTCAGAGACAGGCTAAGGCCTTCCATGACTAAAATGAAAAGTAAGGAGGAGAGAGGGAAGCCTTGCCTGATTCCCCTCCCACTCTTAAAAAATTCAATTGCTTCCCCATTAATTAGAACCGTGAAGGAGGCGGACGAGACACAAGACATAATTCAATTAGTCATTGGCAGACCCACTCCGATTTTCAGCAGAATCAATCTCAGATGGTCCCAGTCAATAGTGTCGAAATCCTTTCTTAAATCCAGTTTGAGAATGAAGGATTTTTTCCTTTTCTTTTTAATACTGTGAATTGTTTCGTGGGCTGTACCTAAAGAATCTTGAATGCGCCTGTTCTGAAGAAAACCTATTTGTTGAAAGGAAATGGCTTTTGAAAGAAAAGGTTTTAATCTATTTGCAATTAGTTTAGTGATTACCTTATAGCACAGATTACAGAGAGAAATCAGGTGGAATTCATCAAAGGAAGATGGATTATTCACATTTGGAATTAATGCCAGGAAGGTTGCATTTAGACCTCTTGCTACATCTCCTAGCCTTTTGGTCTCCTCCACCATTGCAAGGAGTTCTTTCCCGACTAGATCGAAGAAAAAAATAAAGAATTATGAGGTCTAGCCGTCTGGGCCCAAACTTTTTTCTTTTTTAAAATGTATTAGAACCTCTTTTAATTCTGCCAAGGTGACAGAGGCAAATAATGAATCTGCTTCCTCGGGACTCATCATTTGAGGATAAGAGTCAATAAGATTCAGTTGCGCTTCAGAGATAGGTTTGCTAGAGGCTTTGTAGTAACCTTTGAAGAAATTTACTGCTTCGGCCTTTATATTATCCTGCCCAGAAATTTGATCACCAATTACATTATTAATTCCCCAAATAAATTTCTTTACTCTGTTTTGACTAGTGGTCTTGTGGAAGAAAGAAGTGTTTTTGTCTCCGCTAGCCAACCAAAGCGCTCTACTTCTTAGTCGCCAGAGCTCCTCACCATCTTTTAATAAACGATTTATGTCCTGTTCTAGAGTCCGAAGAGAGGTTGACAGATCCAAGTGTTAATATTATGGTAGCTTCGAGAGGTATGAACCTCTATTGTGACCTATGACGAGATTAGAATATTCCAGAAGGAAGCAAAGAAGTAAAGGAAACCCTAGACGAGATGTCGGCTACAAAAATATAATTAATATGAATTAATTAGTACCCAGAAGGAGAAGTTGGCCCCAGTAAGTCTTCCAGAACCACTATAAATATAGGACGCCAGTTCTCATTATTCACATTCTCAGAATTGCAGAGAGCCAATTGTGCGCACTGCAATTGGCAGTTTTGTGCACAAGTTTCTGGGTGGGACTATCTGATCAGCTTTGGTTTCTATTCTTGCTTGGTGCATTAGCCTTTCTTGGCTATTGATTACTACAAGTATTCTTCTCTATCAAGGTCAAGGTGCTCGGAGGGTGGCTTCGGCCTATGGTTGGGAGACAAGGGTATTGTCAATGGTAAAACGAGCACAATGTTTCATATTCTAATAAGTTATGAGCCCACACCTCCTTCATTCAGTCTAAATGCTAGACGGAAGCATAACCACTAGGGTATTGAGCTCCCTGAGGAACTGTCGCTAGGGTTACTAGCAGGAGCAGCTTCCAAAGACATTGTCGCTAGGGTTACTAGCAGAAGCAGTTGCAGAAACCTTAACCTCAAAGATCCGACACCTTGTGATGGAGCATCTCGCTCAAAAAGAAGATATTCAAATGCACCCTAACTCAGCGCACCCTTTGGATCTCTCAGAAGAAAGAAATGACGAAGTTGAAGTTTTGGATCAAGGCATGACCAGTTACCAGTCAACCGAAGACATGAGTGAAACACTCTGTCTTTTACACTACTCAACACTTACTGGAACGATTGAAGATGACATGTGGATAATCGATAGTGGAGCTTCTAGGCACATGACAGGAGATCAAACCAGACTCTCAAATCTAAATGAGAAGAAGACCTCATACAAAGTAGAGCTTGGAGACAAAACCACTTACCCCGTGGATGGATTTGGACAAGCCGCCATCAAAATGAAAACAGGTAACTATGTTCACTTAAGCAACGTTTTATATGTACCTAGTTTAGAAAAGAATCTTGTATCAATATCTTACCTAGAAGACAAGGGAAACATAATAGCTTTCGTGGATGGAAAAGTGTTATCATGGCATAAAGACTCCAGCATAGAGAATGCTAGGGTTATCGGAAGTCGTGAAGGAAATTTGTACAGACTACTAGAACAAAATGAAGAAGCTCTTGTTCATGACGAAGTCAACCCTAATGAACTTTGGCATAGAAGGTATGCTCATATTAATTATCAAGCATTATCCTYTCTCAAAAGAATGGTTGAAGGAATACTAGAGTTGCAGTCTACACATGAAGGAATCTGCAAAGGATGTGCCCTTGGGAAGAATATCAAGAAACCATTCCCAAGAAACAATAACAGATCTAAGGAGATTCTAGATCTAATACACTCAGATGTTTGTGGTCTGATGCCAGTAAAATCTCTAGGATGATCTTCCTACTACGTAATCTTCATAGACGACTATTCAAGAAAGACTTGGCTATACCTACTGAAGACAAAAGACGAAGTATTCAACAAGTTTCAAGAGTTCAAAGCAGAAATAGAAAACCTCACGAATAAGAAGATCAGGATGCTAAGAACTGATAATGGTGGAGAATACACATCAAAGGAATTCGTTGCATTATGCAAATCGACATGAATTAGGAGGGAGCTGACTGTTCCTCATAGTCCTCAACAAAATGGTGTAGCAGAAAGAAAGAACAAATCCATTGAAGAAACCGTAAAAGCCTTACTAAATGATCAAGGTCTATCCATGTTCTTATGGGGAGAAGCAACACTGAAAACAATATATGTGCGGAACATAAGTCCTCATCGTATATTAAAGGACATGACACAAGAAGAAGCTTTCTCAGGTAAGAAACCTAATGTGGAAAATCTAAGAATATTTGGATGTCCTGTTTACTCCCACATTCCCAAGGAGAAGAGGAATAAACTAGAACCTTTAGGAAAGAAAGGGATATTCGTGGGATATAGTGATTCATCCAAAGCTTATAGAATATATATTCTAGAACAACACGAGATCGAAGTCAGCAGAGACGTAACATTCAATGAGAATATGGCCTTCAAGAAATCCATAGAAGAAACTATAGAAGAAGAAGAAATTGAAGAACTTAACGAAGAAAGCACAGAAAACGAAAATGATGAAAAGGAACTACATGATCATCCTATGGAGCCATGTGAAAACATTGATTCAGATATCGTACCTAAGACCAAGAAAAGACCAGCTTGGATTGAATCTACCTTACAAGACGCAGAAAGACTCAAGGTTCCAGAAGGAACATTCAAAAAGAGTAAAAGACCTAAAAGATTCTCAAGTTATGCAACATACATGACGAAGCTTCTAGATGAAGAACCTACCACATTT
>ML777421.1:2180016-2212117 GCA_009831015.1 Picea engelmannii
TTAACCCTAAAATAAGGAAAGTGGGGCCAAGTGACCTAGAAGATGTTTTTAAGGAAGCTACTTGGAGAGTATAAATAAGAGGAAAGGCTCTCTCATTTTAATCACACTTGAGAATATTGAATATATATAGGTGTCTGAGGTAAACAAGGATATCTAAGCCGAAATTCTGAGGGAAGGTGAAGAAAAGAAGGCCGAAATGCAAGGAAGGATAAATTCTTTTGATGGTGCTTTCTAAGGTATGTTATTTACAGGTCATCTCACCATTTTTGCTATAATTTTTTTTCTATAATGATTCAGACCGTGAAATTGGTATGCCATTGAGAAAAAATATACAAGTATATGTGGTAAAAAATTCAGCTTGTGGGTCATTGTATTTTTGGAGTTACACTCCGTGGAAAATAGGGTTTGTGGCTAGTCCTGAAACTAGTGAAAAATAGGTGTTTCGGGTAAAAATGTCATAACTTCTTCATAACAGATCCAAATTAAGTGAAACTAGATGTGTTGGTTAGGGTACATTCTGTAGTATTTTGTGTACTAGTTTCATATCAATTCAACAAATATTCCATGTGAGGCACTCTCTGCAAGGTCGCTCTCTAGAATAATCCAGAATTCAGCAAGGTATGTCATTTTTGCTATAACTCTTTTTCTAAGAGGTTCCAAGTAGTGAAACTTGGAGGAATTGCATAAAACACATTGACGAACATTGTGTATTAGTTTTAGATCTTTATACATTATAGGTACAAATTTATTATTACTTCAAGTTAGGGTTGTTGACTATTCCAAAACTAGGCATGTGAGACTAAAGAAAACTTTGATGAAAATGCTAGTCTCTTATTGTTAAAGTTAAGTAAGGTTTGCATGAATGTGATCATATATACTAGGTCTATTACAGAGCTACAAATCAGATTTGGATGATGAAATTGATGAGGGCTTTTGGTTGAGGTACATGTTGAGTACATGGTTGAGACAAGTAGTTGATGAGTTGGCACATACATGAGGTGTATAGTTGATGATGTTGGTACATATTGATGATTCATAGTTGATGAGTAGTTGACACATGATTGGTACATACTTGGTACATGGTTGGATGCACTTTTTTATGGTATAGTTTGATTACAGGTGATTTGGTACAGGTTGGTGCATGGTTGATGCACTTGTTTATGGTACAGGTTGATTACAGGTTATTTGGTACAGGTTGGTGTATGGTTGATGCACTTGTTTATAGTACAAGTTGATTACAGGTTGAGGTACAGGTTGATGCATGGTTCAAATTTATTGGTACATGTTTACAACGGTATATCTCACAGTGACAGGTTGACAGTGGTTCCATCATTCTACTTCTACTTCAGGGTGGCAGGACGGGGCAAGGACAGGTAGTTGTAGCCACCTTCGGGTTGTAGCCGGAGAACATAGGGGGTTGTAGACTCCTTTTGGTTGTAGCCAGAGAATTGGGGAGTTGGAGATTCCCTCAGATTGTAGCCTGAGAAACTAGGGGGTTGGAGCCTCCTTCCAGTTGCAGCTAGAAAACAAAGGAAGTTGGTGCTTCCCATTAATGTAATTCTTCAAGACATATAAGAAAAAGAATTCTGTGGTTTTATCTCGATTTGGGTTTCCACGTAAAACACTGGTGTACTGTGTATGTGTATGTTTGTTCATTTGTTCATTTCTTATTTACTCTGCAGTTATTGGATGATAATGCTTCATTGATATAGCACTTGGATTATATGGTTAAAAAGGATTAAATTGTTCTATTACTAATTCACCCCCCCCCTCTCAGTCATCCAACAAGGATAGCTCAGAACTCACAGAAGCAACTCAGGAAGCTCATAATGGCCTTAGCAGATAAAGAAAGGGAAAAAATTCAAACTCCTCAAAAATCAGTGAAAATGACATCATCGTGAAGAGCGCATCTCAAGATTTCCAACGATGCAAACAACTCGTTAAACATAGTTACGGATCGAAAGATATTCGCGGACAAAGTTTGGTCAACCTAGCCCAGTTAGAAGGGGGATGAGTCAACATCAGTACAGATGACATCAGCATCCGTACAACATACATGGCATGCTCAAGAGGTGACATGTGTCATGTTGACGTCATCATGGTGATGTGGCAGCACTCGAGGCTGCCATGTGTTACTCATATTTGGCATTTCCGGGTCATTTCGTGGACTAGTAAAATTGTGCCAGGTGGTAGTCCGTACAACCACGTGGTAGATCGTACGATGACATGGAAACTAACATGGCAGGATGAGTTGGCAGCTGAGTTGGAAAACCATACACTAACATGGCAAGGTGATTGTACAGTGGTTGGCATGTCCTAATGGTTGGTTGCCACGTGGCCCAGTCATGAGATGCCATGTGGTAGTGGGAAAAATCCCAATGACAACCCGAGAATGAATTTTAAAAATATATATATTAAAAAGGGTTGGTGGGTCCACCAAATCCGGTGGGACCCTGCCAAATCTAGCGACCAACTGTTAGATTTAACCACTGCTAAAGTTAGAGGAAACAACCACATTCAAATATATACATTGTTACAATGAATACCTAAAAGGGGAGGCCCACGGGCTCGACCCCGAGACCTCCCCCTCTATCCACGCCCTAACACAAGCTCTGCCAACCACAAGGGCATGAGATTTCGTTGTTTATAAATCCCAAAAATATATTTAAAAATTTGTATTCGCCCAGTCCTGAAGGAGGGCGCGCGAGGGTATGGACCGGCATGAATTTCGAGACAGACTCAGCATTTATTGCAGGTTGCAGGGCATGGAAACCTAAACAAAGTTTCTCTTGGACCTAGGAGTGATAGAGTCGGATCGAAGCGTGGAGACAATCAATTTTGGGTAATTTGACACCGCGAATTCAATGGTGTTGTCTGTTTTCTAATCTTAGCAAAACCTTTGCATCTTGATTTCAGAATGAGGTATACTTATGTATTTTTCCAAATTCTTTTGCTAAGCTAATAAAAAGGCCTACCCATTTGAGAACAGGACCCGAAGACATAGTCCACCAAGGATGAACTCTGTTATTAAGTTTTTGTGTTCATATTTGATGCTTATGTCTCTTCATTATTGTGCTTTTCTTTCTTTAATGGTGCACTTTAATTTATGCTCATTTAATGCAATTATTTATACGTCACTTCGATGAAAATATCTCGGATCACTATGTCTTCACATTGATACTGTCGAATACCTAAACTTTCATATAGTCGTTGATCTGTGGACATGCGTCCCTCTATTATCAATGGTCCAGATTAACTTTGTGAGTCTGGAATTCATGAGTTTCTGAGGGTTGTGGAATCATAAGTCTCGAAATATCGAAGCCAAAGTAGCTTCACTCTTTTCGAGTTTAACGAGGGGTTTCCAACCCTAGGTCATATGGGATCATATTTGGATTCTGGGCTACCACTCAGCTCTTAGTCGAGACTTGACTAAGACCATGGGTATGAGCCCTCCGTCACAAGGGTGAAGGGTCTGAAGGAACACTCTTCTCCCATAGAGTTGAATTTGATATTCCCACTGAGGTAAACTCAAAAGGTCGGCAGGACTTAAACGTTTCAGTTAATCCTACCCCGACTCTTCTGCGGATTCACATCCCATAACTCTCTAGCAACTAACTAAGGTAAATCGAAAACCATGTAAAAATAGTAGTTTACATAAGTAAAATAAGTGTTTCTAATAATTGTTCAAACATTGCAAGACTTAACCATAAACACATACATTCAATCATCACATCCAATATATTACATAGAGTATGAAAATATTTATCAGAACTGGAAGATGTGAAGGGACTATTGAAAGGGGTGCATGTTTCCACCCAAACATAGGCACAACCACTCCTGTCGGATTTACCGTTGGCCACTCMCGAGCTAGACCATGATGCTCTGAGAGAGATTCTTTCTCCTTGCTCCACAACAGTCAGGGACRAAGGTTACTCTCCTCCTGCCATAGTTTCTTGGCAACCAGATTCCTCTACACCAAGCAAGGAGGTATGCGCGAGCACTTATGTTGGTTATGGAGTCTAATTATCTTCCTGATTCAGAGGTCTTTGTTTTCATCCATGTTTATACCCCATGAAGACTTTACACCCCAGAAGAATGTACACTCCTCCACGCGGGAGAGAGCAGGGGGCGTTACCCTCCCTACAGGGTCCGGGGGAAAGTGGGGGTTTGGGGGTGAAGCCTCCGAAGGAAAATTTTCCTTGTAAATGTATATTGTAATTTCATAGTAAATATGGACCATTCATTATAAGGTCGCATATATGACGGTAGAATTTATGTTAGGGTTTTTGGATCTCGAAGGCACCCCTCTTTTATGAGGGAAATGTATTGCGGCTATGTATCATTAGGAATATTGTATTCTGAGTGAGGAGACTGTGATAGAAAGAAGATAAAATTATAGTGGGTGTGTTGTAGATTGTATCCCTTCATTTGCTGGAAAATAATAAAGGAAGGACCTGGCAATTTCTCTAGTGGACGTAGCCCACATTGGGTGAACCACGTGTATCTGTGTCTCTATTGTATTGTGTATCTTTTGTGTTTTATTTCCGCATTTGTTTTATTTTATTGCTCTGTGATCTTGTTTTTCTAACAACTGGTATCAGAGTGAAAGGTAACTCGCAAGAAAAGAGGGTTCCTGGTTCGAGTGGGAGCAATGGCGGAAGATGGAAAGTTTAGGGTCGAGAAATTTAACGACCAAAACTATCAATTATGGAAGATGCAGATGGAAGATTATTTATATCAGAAGGATCTATTTCTACCATTAGGTGGAATAACAAAGAAGTTGACAGCCATAAAGGACAAAGAATGGGAGGTATTGGACAGAAAGGCACTGGGAACGATACGACTGAGCCTGGCAGCGTTGATGGATTTCAATATTTCGAAAGACAATGAAGGATTTGATGGATGCATTGGCTAAACTGTATGAAAAAACATTGGTGTCCAATAAGGTATTTCTAATGAAGAGATTATTTAATATGAAGATGTCAGAAGGTGGGTCTGTTGCAGATCATTTAAATGAATTTAATACAGTTACTAATAAGCTAAGCTCTATAAAAGTGGAATTTGATGATGAGGTTAGGGCTCTTCTAATCTTGTGCTCATTGTTAAAAAGTTGGAATGGCTTGGTCATGGTTTTAAGTAACTCTGTCTCTGGTTCAAACACTTTAAAATTTGATGGTGTTGTTGGTGTTATCCTTAGTGAGGAAATGCGACGGAAAAGCACAAGTGAGACATCAGGTAATGTGTTAAACATGGAGAATAGGGGAAGACAAAAGGATAGAGGAAAGGGCTCAAGGAACCGCGGGAATTATAGGAAGGGAATATCCAAATACATATTTGGAAAGATAGAGTGTTGGAATTGTGGGAAGAAAGGACATCTAAAGAAAGACTGTAGAGCTCCAAAGAAACAAAGAGATGGACAACAGGAGAAAAATCAGGAAGCAAATGTAACAGGTGATGTGTTACAATATGCTTTGATTCTTTATGTAGATAATATTTTGTGTCTTGGGTAGTATATTCAGGGGGCTTCATTTCATGCCATACCCCATAGGAAACATTTTCTAGATTATGTTCAAGGTTATTTTGGACAGGTTCATTTGGGTGATGATGCACCATGGAAAATTGTTGGAATGGGAAAGGTAAAATTAAAGCAAAGCAATGGAAACCAATGGTTGTTGAAAGAGGTAAGACATGTTATAGATCTAAGGAAGAATCTAATTTCAACAGGGCAACTGGAAAGTGAAGGTTGTATATCCATATTTACAGGTAAGGTGTGGGAGGTCACCAAAGGATCATTGGTGATAGCAAAAGGAGAGAAGGTAGGTACATTGTATTTATGTACTGGTAATATTGGCTCTTCTATCTCTTTAGCTTTTACAAGAGTGGATACAACACTATGGAATCATAGGCTTGGACACATGAGTGAGAAGGGGATGCAGATACTTCACAAAAGAAATTTGTTTCCAGATCTTAAAAAAATTGATTTGGATTTATGTGGGCATTGTGTTTATGGAAAACATAAGAGAGTCGGATTTCTCAGAGTCGAAAAAGAAAAGAAGAGTGAAAGGTTAGAGCTTGTGCATAAAGATGTATGGGGACCAGCTCAGGTATGATCTCTTGGTGGCTCTCGTTATTATGTTACTTTTATTGATGATGCAACTAGAAAAACTTGGGTTTATTGCTTTTGACAAAAATCTGATGTTTTTCATACTTTTAAGAAATGGAAAGCTTTGGTTGAGAATGAGATAGGAAAAAGGTTGAAGTGTCTCAGATCATAGAATGGAGTTGAATATTGTAGCAAGGACTTTGATGATTACTGTTCATACCACGAGATTCGTAGATTGAAGACAATTCTAGGAACACCACAAGAAAATGGTGTGTCAGAAGGGATGAACAGGACAATCATGGAACATGCAAGGAGTATGAGATTGCATGCTGGTTTGCCCTTACAATTATGGGAAGATGTTATAGATATTTTCGTTTACTTAATAAACAGAGGACCTTTAAGCTCTTTGGATAGTATAATTCCATAGGAGGCATGGACAGGTAAAAAGGTAAACTATTCTTTTTTGAAGACTTTCGAATGTGAAGCATTTGTCCATATTGATAAAGAAAATAGATAAAAGCTTGAGGCAAAATCCAAGAAGTGTACCTTTATTGGATATAGTGTTAATGATTTTGGTTATCGCTTATGGGACTATGAAAATAACAAAATCTTAAGGAGTAGAGATGTCATATTCAATGGGAAGATCATGTACAAATATAAGTTGCAGGGAAAGAAACAGGATAAAGAAAAACTAGAATACACAGTGCTTGATGAGATCACTGAAAAAGAAATTCCAAAGGAACCATAAAATCAAAATGTACAGCAACAGGAGAAGCATGTACCTCAAACTCTTGCAAGCGTTGTTAGAAGATATACCAGATTAACTAGATCCCCTAAACGATACTCTCCTTCATTGCATTATTTATTGTTGACTGATTCTGGTGAACCAGGATGTTATGAAGAGGCAATGTAGGTAGACACCAAAAATAAGTGGGAGCAAGGAATGAAAGAGGAAATGGATTCCCTGGTAAATAAACAAACTTGGGATTTGGTTCAATTTCTCGTAGGAAAAAGAGCATTACAGAATAAATAGGTTTACAAGTTGAAGGAAGAAGATGGAAGAAAAAAGCGGTACAAGGCTAGACTTGTTGTAAAGGGATTTGCACAAAAGAAAGGTATAGATTTTGATGAATTATTTTATCATGTTGTTAAAATGACTTCAATTAGGACTATTTTAAGTCTTGTGGCAGTAGAAGATTTTCACCTTGAACAATTAGATGTAAAAACAACTTTTGTCCATGGGGATTTGGAGGAAGAGATCTATATGCAGTAGCCATAGGGGTATGAGGTCAAAGGGAAGGAGAATTTGGTATGCAGGTTGAAGAAGAGCTTGTATGGCCTAAAGCAAGCTCCAAGGCAGTGGTATTTGAAGTTTGATAGGTTTATGACAAAACAAGGTTATAGTAGATGTCATTCTAATCACTGTGTTTATTTTTAAAATCTAGAAAATGGAAGTTATATTATCTTTCAATTGTATGTAGATGACATACTTGTTGCAGGGTCTAATATGCAAGATATAAATGTGCTCAAGAAGAAATTAGCTAATTCATTTGCGATGAAGGATTTGGGTGTCGCAAAGAAAATCCTTGGTATGAGAATAACAAGAGATAGGAAAAAACACAAATTGACATTGTCTCAGGGTGAGTACAGAGAGAAGGTGTTGGAGAGGTTTAGAATGCAGAATGCAAAACCAACTAGTACACCTTTGGCCAACCATTTCAAATTAACTAAAGAAATGTGTCCCAAGACATAGGAGGAGATATAATACATGTCCAAGGTCCCTTATTCATCAACAATTGGCAGCTTGATGTATGCGATGGTTTGCACAAGACCAGATATTGAACATGTAGTGGGAGTTGTGAGCAGGTATATGAACAATCCAGGTAAAGAACATTGAGAGGTAGTAAAGTGGATTCTCAACTATTTGAGAGGTACTACTACTCATGCATTATGTTTTGAAGGTTCAGACATTGTTCTACAGGGATATGTTGATTCAAATATGGCAGGTGATAAAGATAGCAAGAGATGCACCACAGGGTATGTTTTTACCATAGGTGGAACAACAGTAAGTTGGATTTCGAAACTGCAAAAGGTTTTTTCACTTTCAACAATAGAAGCAAAGTATGTTGTTGCTACAGAGGTTAGTAAAGAAATGATTTGGTTACAGAGGTTTATGGAGGAATTGGGAAAGAAGGAGAATAACAGGTTTTACTATGACTGTGAGAGTGCCATTCATCTTGCAAAGAAATCAGCCTTACATTTGAAGACTAATCATATACAGATCAGGTACCATTTCATACGATCCGTCTTGGAAGATGGACATTTGAAGTTAGAAAAGATACACACTAGCCAGAATCCTGTAGACATGTTAACAAAGGGAGTAACCAGGGAGAAACTGAGTTCCTGCTCAGTTTTAGTTGGTCTTCAAGCATGAAGGTGAAGATGAGAAATTTTCCAGGTCCAAGAAGGAACATAGTCCAACAGATACAACAATAGTGGAGTTGTTGAGATCAATCTCCAAGTGGGAGATTGTTGGTTGTGGAGTCTGATTATCTTCCTGATTCATAGGTATTTGTTTTCAACCGTGTTTATACCCCATGAAGACTTTACACCTTGGAAGAATGTACACTCCTCCATGCGGGGGAGTGCAGGGGAGGGTTACCCCCCTGCGGGGTCCGAGGGCAAGTAGACAACGGCAGGGGTTCGAGGTCGAAGCCCCTGAAGGAAAAATTGCCTTGTAAATGTATAGTGTAATTTCATAGTAAATCTAGACCATTCATTATAAGGTCGCAGATATGATGGTATAAGTTATGTTAGGGTTTTTTCCCTAGAAGGCAACCCTCTTTTATGAGGGAAATGTATTGCGGCTATGTATCATTGTGAATATTGTATTCTGCGTGAGGAGATAGTGAGAGAGAGAAGAGGAAGTTACAATGGGTGTGCTATAGGTTGTATCCCTTCATTTGTTGGATAATAATAAAGGAAGGTCCTGACAATTTCTATGGTGGACGTATCCCACATTGGGTGAACCACGTATATCTGTGTCTCTATTGTATTTTGTATCTTCTGTGTTTTATTTCCACATTTTATTTTATTTTATTACTCTGTGATCCTATTTTTCTAACACACTTCCTCAGTCAATCGTTAGCCTCGTTTATCAACTTGCAGCGAGATCCTACCCATGGCTTCTTACAACCAAAAATGATCTTGCTTCTCAGCTTTTCTCTCAACTCACGAGTCGAAAAAACTACTCTCTTCTCTTCTGGCGATTTTTTTCTCTACTCTTCTTCTTATAGATTTGTCTTTATCCCCCCGAATTACTTCCTTTCTTTCCTTCCTCAGCAAGGTTGTGTGGGTCCAAATCCCCAACTCGTGGTCAGGCTTGGAAGCCTTACAGATGGGTACCCTACCCCATCTCCTCATTAACTCTTGAGGAGGACCTTCCGACTACCAACCTGACTGGTAATTCATTTCTGGGTCAGAGGACTGTTGAGCAATTACATCCAGTAGGTACTAGTTTGGTGAGGGTCGTCTTAAACACTCTTGGTTTCCCTAACCATCTCTCTCAGAGCATCCATGGTCTATCTTGGAAAACTCCCCCCTTTCAACAGTTGTGCAACACATATCCAATTTCTATTAATAACAAAAAATTCATACATTGACCCTTTCATACAAAGGTTCATCAAATCAAACATTCACACATATTTAGTCTGCCCTAGTCTCTTGGCCAGTTATAGTTATATTTACAAACTGGGGGAAAGATGGGTATTACACCTCCCCCCTTAGGAAGCAATGGTCCCCATTGCGTCAACTTTTTCGTGGGAGATGGGGACCTTTTGCTGAATCTGAACCTTGGTGAGCTGCTTGCCTTGCTGTAGAAGTTATCTTGCTTAGTTTGTTGAAGGTTGTTATGAACCGGTTGATGGACGGGTTGGATGTGTTCAATTGATCTAGTTGCATGATCTGCCTGAGTGTGGGAGGACTCTGTCGGTGAAGATGCAACATGAGGATTATGGAGGGATTTGTTATAACTTTGCTTGATTGGAGAGTGTGAAGCACCCTCGTAGGTGAAGCAACAATATTTTTGTGCCCTTCTACAATCTACTTCTGCTAGATAGAAAGGTCTTGGGCCGAGGATGCAGTGGTTGTAGTGTTCTTTTTTTAACCTTCTGACCATATCATGAAGAGGCTAAACTTTGTGGTATGAGAGATTAATTTGCGACATTGTTTTGTCGGGACGGTAGTTGGAACTACCTTTGGTATCGTGTAGAGATGACCCCCAGAGTAACAATCATGCTAAGAGGCTGAGACTCATAAACAACATGACACTTCCACATATATGGTTGTCCTAACATAACATCACAGGCTTCCAGTGGGGAAAAATCACACACTACCTCATCCTTGAAGGGATTGATGTCGTAGGACAAGAGACACTATTGGCTGACAGGAAGATCTCGACCCTAGGGAAGCCACCCGATGTTGTATGGTTGCGGGTGTGGTGTTGTCGGCAAATCCAACTACTTGACGACCTCTACTGAGATTAGGTTCTTCTAGCTTCCACTATCAACAATAAAATGCAGTGGGGTCCCCTTCATCCACATTTGTGAATGGAAGAGGCACTCCCCCTCCTTGAGATCCTTTGGTTCTTCTAGTTGGATTGTTGTGGTCACGTCAGTAGCAGTGGGTCCTCCATCAATGATCTATTTCCTTTTATTATTTTCTTAATCAGTGTCCAAGTCGGGGCTCGACTCTGTTTCTTTGAGCTTGTCGACCAATGACTGTTTTGAGCGACATTCATCGGTGTTGTTCCAAGGGATTTTGTGGAAGTTGCACCACTTCCCAGTGTCCTTTTTCATCTTTCTGATACATTTCTTTTCCTACAGCTTGGAATAGTTGTCTTTAGGTTGGCTATTTTTTGAGTTAGGTTTCCTTTACCATACTTTGGTTGTTGTGTATTTGTAGACCCAAACTCTTGCTTGTTCCACTGCATAAATTTATGCTCAATTTTGACAACATATCTATAAGTGTCTCCCAGTGATGAGATGTCCAGAAAATCCATTTTGGTTTGGATGTACCTGTGTAGAGCCACGCGGTATTTTAGAACCATATGTCGTTAGGAGTCTTTGATAACCAACTTGGTTCGCAAGGTATAGAAGGTATTTGTGAACTCTGGTACTATTTGGCCCCTCTCTTGATGCAGCGTGGTCCATCTCATGTACTGGTCGTCATAGTTTCCAACATGGTAGTATTGTTCTTTGACCACATCCATACAAAAATCCCAAGTGGGCTTAGCCCCAAATATTCCAGACTCTTCTGTGAAATTTTTCTCTCAGTAAGTTTCCCACCAATGTTTGACATGAGGAATAGCCTTAAGGAACATGAAAGTAATCTTTTCTCTATCAAAAAAAATTATGGACAAAAAAAAAACAAACATATTAAAAAATATTAATAACCCAAGGAGTAGAAAAAATATTAAAAATTAATTTATAAAAAAAAAACATTAATATATCATCTGAATTTCTTTTCAATCCCCAATCTAATTTCTTTTCAATCCTCAGTCTATCAATTTCATTTCAATCCCCAATCTAATTTATTTTCAATCCTCAATCTATCTATTAGTAACTTTCAACTCCGTTTCAATAAAGTGGATAGGTTATAAGGAGTTTTTTAAGTCAATCTATCTATGTTGATAGTAACTTTCAATTCCCTTTCAATAAAGTGGATAGGTTACAAGGAGTTTTTGGAGTTTTTTAAGTATAGGTTTTAAGGAGTTTTATAAGTACAAAAAACATCTTAAATTTATGGTGGTCTCATCCACACTCACTCCCATTAAACTCCCATTGGGTTTAAACTTAAGACATTTTTTATTATAATATATTATATATTCGTGAAAGGACACTTCAATTAACATAGCACGAAATTCCTCTTGGAGTTATGATAACAAGGTGATTAATATCAACTTACATCTATCTAAATTACAAATCTATTATGCATATACAAGAAGTAAAATTAAAAATTAAAAGTAAGTTTTTTTTGGTGTATATTATTACTTTGTATTTTTTTAAATTTTATATTAGAAATTTTATTTTTATTTTTTATATTTCGATTTATAATTTTTATTAAATTGCTAACCCTTTTTTATAAAAATATTATATTGGATTAATTTGTGTGACTTTATTATGTTAATGGAAACACAAACATTGCACATCTACATCAATATTAAATTGTAAATAGACCATATTTTTTCTCAACACAATAATATAAACCTTTTTTTTTGGTAAATAAAAAAAGATTGTATTATCTTAGAATGTCATCACAATAGTACATGACTCGATAAGAGCCCAAGACCTGTCACCTGTTCTTCTAAACATATGGAAACCAGAGCAGGTGGTTGGGAGTCTTGATGCTTGGACAAAAGAAAAAATCATGCCACCTCTTCTACCAAATAGATGGAAACCAGAGCAGGTGGTCGAGAGTCTTGAAGTCTGAACAGTCTGAATTCCTACAATGATTTTGATAATTATAATGCATAATAACATAAAAAGAAACACAACAGAATTAGACAGTGGGTGAACGAGAATTTTCTTTGTCGCCATAATTTTTCCAGGTGGGAGCGAAGACGAACAACTGTGCACAGGTCGGGCATATTCTTTTGTCTGGCACGCCTGAGAGAGAGAATCAAACAAAAATTCTAAGCGACTACTGAGCATGGTGTGCCTGTGAAGCTGCT
This sequence comes from Picea engelmannii, assembly GCA_009831015.1. Taxonomy (NCBI): domain Eukaryota; kingdom Viridiplantae; phylum Streptophyta; class Pinopsida; order Pinales; family Pinaceae; genus Picea; species Picea engelmannii. The sequence continues at coordinate 2,192,850 of ML777421.1, forward strand.
CTTCCATGTCCTGACGTATATACAAAATGAGAGCCAAGTGATCCAGTGAGAGGCGACAGGTAGAAGTCAGTCTTTGTTCAATAGCAGTGGAAAGAGGAGGGTGGCCTTCAAAAGGGAGAATCTCTGCATGGCGCACCTCCAGTGGGACTTCCTCTTCAATTATGCAGGTATCCAAATCCAAAGCAGGAATAGCGCAAGGGGTGGATCGACCAGGAAGGGGTCAGGAACCGTGTACATGAGGGAAGCCAGAGCAATTTGAATCAGAACTACAGGTATTTCTTCTTCAACGATAGCCATGGGAGGTTCTTCCACCACCCTATTTTGGGCTGAGAAAGGGGGCGCTGTGATAGAAAAATTGTCGAGATGAACCAGAGAAGTTGACAATGGTGGGGAAAAGAAGCATAGCCTTCATTTCCTGGCAACAAAACTGTAGTAAGAAGGCTCTCTCTTGGGATTGCCTCTTTCTCGGGGCATGCCTGGGTGAGTAATCATGATGTCTAATAGGAGCAGATCTTGCAAATAGGGAAGGAAGAAAGCTAGACAAGCACAGGTTGCTCCAAAACCCAAGAGATGTTCCAAAAACAAATGACAAGAACCATTGTGTACTTGTTGTAAATGGTGAGGCGCCAAAGGAGTTAAATGGACCAGGTTCATGTGCCCTGCACCCATCCCGACCTGCCATCGCTATTGTGCGGAGGAAGCCATTAAACCGGAGCATGTGTGTCGTCGCACCAACATGTATGAGAAACAAATGTCGCTCATCCTATGAGGTAGTGAGGAGAGGATGGCGACGTGTGCATTTAACGCCTTAATGTGCATGTTTTCCACCTGTCACCCCATCTGGGGATAATATAAACCCATTTTAACATAAAGAAAAAAATTTAAAACCTTATAACTTTGAAAAAATATCATGTTTAATCACAAATATTATAGATAATCCCATAACATCTTATTAGGACTCTTATGTAGAAGGCCTATGAATCGTGAACTTCTTTTCTCGAGAAAAAACAATGACGATATATGAGGAATGAATATCGACTAACTTTGCACTAGCAACCATGGTAACGTAGAGGATGCAAGCGTTACCTGAAATGATTGGGCGTCAAGCCTCTATAGGTGGATTTTCAAGTTTGTCATCAAATCCCAGGGCTCACGACCTCCTAGACCAGTGTCGACTTGGACAACAATTCCTTTTTTATGGTGCTCCCATGTATTAGGGGCACTTAGAGACATGTGAACAATGACCTTGGCTCTGATTCTAGATCAATGTGGGTCATGGGACTATCCAAACTACTTAGAGGCCTTAGTGACATTGTGAGTCTAGGTCCCATACTAGCATTCATATAAGGTCACCCAAGCCCCAACGTCGGTCAACCTCTTCCATGTAGCAACACAACATGTAGTCTAGATCCTCCTCTAGGTCCAAAAGTCATAAACTTTCAAACTTTACAGATGGTATCGATGAGTTTTCTACTTCATTCAAATGTGTAAAAGACCTTACTCACACTTCAAAGTTGAGTACTCTACCATTGAATTAGAAACCCATATTGCGAATAGATATTCAAGAGATATTTACGAGGGAAGTGGAATGCAAGGTTACTCAATATGAATGTGAGGTTAGTGACATTGTGAGTCTAGGCCCCATACCAACATTCATACAAGCTCACCCAATCCCCAACATTGGTCGACCTCTTCCATGTAGCAACACAACACGTATTCCAGATCCTCCTCTAAGTCTGAAAAGTCATAGTCTTCCGAACTTTACTTATGGCATCGACGAGTTTTCTACTTCATTCAAAAGTGTAAAAGACCTTACTCACACTTCAAAGTCGAGTACTCTACCATTGAATTAGAAACCCATATTGCGAATAGATATTCATGATATATTTACTAGGAAAGTGGAATGCAAGGTTACTCAATACAAATGTGTGGTTAGTGACATTGTGAGTCTAGGTCCCATACCAACATTCATACAAGGTCACCCAAGCCCCAACGTCGGTTGACCTCTTCCATGTAGTAACACAACACATAGTCCATATCCTCTTCTAGGTCCAAAAAGTCATAGTCTTCTAAACTTTATTGATGGTATTGACGAGTTTTCTACTTCATTCAAATGTGTAAAAGACCTTACTCACACTTCAAAGTCGATTACTCTACCATTGAATTAGAAACCCATATTGCGAAAAGATATTCATGATATATTTACGAGGGAAGTGGAATGCAAGGTTACTCAATATGAACCAATAAACATAATATTACCAAATGTTATTGTTAAATGATGAACGAGAGGGATCAAAAACCAATTGGCTTGGTTCCGATGTAGAATCCATTTTGAACCATCATTTAGTAGAGTTACTAGGACTTGGGTCTCTATCTTGGGCAAGACACGAAGTGCACGTCTCTCTACACATTAACCAACTTCTAGACACTGGAGTGGATCCTAAAAGCATATCACTTTCTCGTGAATTTATTTTGAAATCATAATCTTTTGGCTCAACTTTATCCCAGCTTTGCTAAAGGGGATTGATCCCATTTAAGAATCTACAGATTTAAGAATTTCTAAAATATCACCGAAAAATAAGACTACGACTTTCCTAATAACTAGTCATATGTATAATTTCATAATAACTAGTCATATGTATAAGACTAATTACATCATGGACCCTAACCTAAAAGACATTTTAGAAATTAATAAAGATCTATTTAAGGGATGACCATAAAAATATTTAACAAATCTTAACTACCTCATGACATATTAAATTAGCTATTACCCTAGTTATTTAAAAATATTTAATTATTGTAGTAGCTCATCACATTGACATTGAATATTAATGACCCCTATCCATACCTACTTATTGAGGGAGTGGGCTAACTTGGGAGCAATCTTACCTCCGAGTTACTTTTCCTATTTCTGCTGCCCTCTTTTAAATTTCTGACCAATCCAGAACTCTATCGATTTTCTGAGCATTTAGGTTGGTTTAAAATGGGGCAAAACCCCATGGGTAAGGTTCTGAAATGCATGAAACTTTGATCCATGCAAAACTCATACTACCTCTAAAAATTTGGTAGGTCAGTTTTTTTGACTGAAAAACAAAACTCGAGAAGAAAGATTACTTAGCCTATTCCACTTATTGACTATTCAATATAAAACTCTTAAACAACTTTTTTGTGTTCACACATCATTATAGAACTCTTAACAACTCACTATTTGATGTATGGTTTTTTCTTCATGTATACTCTTCCGAGCTCACTATATAATTTTGTCTTTTGATGGGCATGCCATCGAAATCAAGCAATGATGTATGTCGTCCCATCTCATAGTAGTCTTCTCAGTAATACAGGTACGATTTCAAAATAATAGGTGAGTATAATAATTATTGACCATGGAGAGGACTTGTGTAAATGTTAGGTGTGTTGGCCATGAACTTATCAAATACTTTATGGAGAGGACTGTGTAAATGTTAGGTGTGTTGGCCATGAACTTATCAAATACTTTTTACGTACACACTCACCGACTAGTATCCAGCTCATACCAACAAGGACGGAGATTAAAAGATATTTGTTTTCATAATATTTATTTATTTTTAATTTTTTTAATTTATTTAAATTAAATTCCAAATCTAGATTCAAAATTAGAAGTAAATTTTTAATTATATATTATAAATAAATTTAATTAATTATTAAATTATGTAATACTAATATTAAATCACCTGATTATAAAACTTTTAATGTTCTCCCAATAAACGAAGTGATGGAAGATAAAAGTAATACTTAGAAATTGAATGGAAGAATCTCTAACTAGATCACCCTATTTTTTTTTGAGGGCTAGCAATATCTATCTGGCTAACTATCTAATTTAAGTTGAATCCTTAATTATATATATTATAATTTAAATTAACTAATTATTAGATTATATACTACTAATATTAGGTCAGCAGATTATAAAATCTTTAATGTTATCCCAATAAACGAAGTAAGTGATGGAAGAGAAGAGTAATACTTAGAGATTGACTGGAAGAATCTCCAATTAGATTTTTTTTTTTAGGCCAGCAATATCTACCTGGCTAACTATCTAATTTAAGTTGAATCATTGTGGAAGCTTATTTTAGAAATGGCTGTTAATATTTACTATGTTATGTGGTATTGAATGTTGCTGCCTATGGTCTATGTATTTATAGATAGTTAGATTTGAAAGTAATTTAGATTGGATGATTTATAAACTATTCATCACAACATTTAATGCTGTGTAGTAAGGTTGATATTGACGATCATTTTAAATTGGATGATCTATATATCACTTATCATAACATTCAATGCTGTGTAGTCAGGTGAATATTGGCGACTATTTTAAATTGGATGATCTATACATCACTTATCATAGCAATGAATGTTGTATAGTAAAGTCGATATTGACAACTATTTTTTAAGTAAGATACTTAAAATTACAATATTTTAGATCTGTAATTTTAGCATGATTCATGGTTTTCGAATCCACTAAATTTGTGTATTTGATAATTGATCATTGTAATTTTAGCATGATTCATGGTTTCCGAATCCACTCAAGTTATCAGAATTATAATTTAGAGAACAAATTGTTCATATTGTAAAAAATTGTACTCCGAAATTCTGACCAAAACAAGAAAAAATAAAGCATTTAGTTGTTTACAGAGGCTGTTCCCTTGGAGACTTGCTTACAATGATACTGTCTGGGATGTTTGGTGCAGTCAACGATGCGATGGAAGTGGTACTTTTTAATTAAAAAACCAACGTTGAAAAATGTCTTTGAAAATTAATTCAAAGGTCTGATTTGATTTTTATGAAAGAATGAAATGTAAGAACAGGTATCTGATTTTCATTGGTTTTTCACGAAGGGATGAAATATAATCTTGAGAAGATAAAAATCCATATCCGAGTAAAGTTGTTGAAGAGGATATTATTATGATTGCAGGATAACACGGAAGAGATATAGCAGTAAGGTTGTCAGAAGAAAGAACTTCTTTCAACTTCATGATATGCCCCGATTCAGATCACATTCACGAGAAGGGAAGACACAGATTAAAATAATTGTTCAAGCACGGTCAGTTCTGACCACACCCGATTTTGAGTCACTATACTGGTGACAAGTCCTCAATCCTGATGTGAACGTTACACTATTCTCATGTCAGCATTGTTATACTCAGAAAGGCTACATGAGAGCTTCAGTTCCCCAGATTGAATAGCTTCTTACTTCAAACTTGAACTTTGTATATTTACCATTCTTGAGTCTCTCTGAGTCGACAGCCGTATCCTGTTCAAAAGATTTTATGACCAGGGCCTTTAATTACGAATGAGACTTCAGATTCAGACAAAAACGGAGTCCTTGAAGTGCGTGCGTGCGCGCGCGCGCTGTCAACTCAAATATCTCTTTGGAGCAGATAGACCGTGGCTAAAGTTTAACTACAATACCCATCTTTCCGACGATCTCGCTGACATGATGTTGGGCTTTCAATTTCAACATTCAGCATTGTAATTTTCACAACTTTAAACTGCCAAAGTCCAAATTTATTTAGAATGTTAAATTGGGCGTTGTCTCACCATTTTTGGGAAATTGTTTATGTTTTTTTTTTTTTTTTGAATCTGGTTGAAATAAATTTTTTTGTTATCACTCAAATCTACTATACAAAAATAATCACTCAAATCTATGAATCTAACAATTTTTCACCGGATTTCCAGCAATTTCTAGCAAATGTTCCCTAAAAATGGATTCAACACGTTGAAAAACCCCTGTAGCATTAGAATTACACATAAATAATCACTCAAATCTACTATACAGCATTAGAATTACACATAAATAATCACTCAAATCTACTATACAGAAATAATCACTCAAATCTATGAATCTAACAATTTTTCACCCGATTTCCAGCAATTTCGAGCAAATGTTCCCTTAAAAATGGATTCAACACATTGAAAAAACCCTGTAGCATTAGAATTACACAGAAATAATCACTCAAATCTACTATACATAAATAATCACTCAAATCTATGAATCTAACAATTTTTCACCCGATTTCCAGCAATTTCGAGCAAATGTTCCCTTAAAAATGGATTCAACACATTGAAAAAACCCTGTAGCATTAGAATTACACAGAAATAATCACTCAAATCTACTATACATAAATAATCACTCAAATCTATGAATCTAACAATTTTTCACCCGATTTCCAGCAATTTCGAGCAAATGTTCCCTTAAAAATGGATTCAACACATTGAAAAAACCCTGTAGCATTAGAATTACACAGAAATAATCACTCAAATCTACTATACATAAATAATCACTCAAATCTATGAATCTAACAATTTTTCACCCGATTTCCAGCAATTTCGAGCAAATGTTCCCTTAAAAATGGATTCAACACATTGAAAAAACCCTGTAGCATTAGAATTACACAGAAATAATCACTCAAATCTATGAATCTAACAATTTTTCACCCGATTTCCAGCAATTTCGAGCAAATGTTCCCTAAAAATGGATTCAACACGTTGAAAAACCCCTGTAGCATTAGAATTACACATAAATAATCACTCAAATATACTATACATAAATAATCACTCAAATCTATGAATCTAACAATTTTTCACCCGATTTCCAGCAATTTCGAGCAAATGTTCCCTTAAAAATGGATTCAACACATTGAAAAAACCCTGTAGCATTAGAATTACACAGAAATAATCACTCAAATCTATGAATCTAACAATTTTTCACCCGATTTCCAGCAATTTCGAGCAAATGTTCCCTAAAAATAGATTCAACACGTTAAAAAACCCCTGTAGCATTAGAATTACACTGAAATAATCACTCAAATCTACTATACAGAGATAATCACTCAAATCTATGAATCTAACAATTTTTCACCCAATTTCCAGCAATTTCGAGCAAATGTTTCCTTAAAAATGGATTCAACACATTGAAAAAACCCTGTAGCATTAGAATTACACAGAAATAATCACTCAAATCTACTATACAGAAATAATCACTCAAATCTATGAATCTAACAATTTCTCACCCGATTTCCAGCAATTTCAAGAAAATGTTCCCTAAAAATGGATTCAACACATTGAAAAACCCCTGTAGCATTAGAATTACACAGAAATAATCACTCAAATATACTATACATAAATAATCACTCAAATCTATGAATCTAACAATTTTTCACCCGATTTCCAACAATTTCGAGCAAATGTTCCCTTAAAAATGGATTCAACACATTGAAAAAACCCTGTAGCATTAGAATTACACAGAAATAATCACTCAAATCTACTATACAGAAATAATCACTCAAATCTATGAATCTAACAATTTCTCACCCGATTTCCAGCAATTTTGAGCAAATGTTCCCTAAAAATGGATTCAACACGTTGAAAAACCCCTGTAGCATTAGAATTACACAGAATAGAATTACACAGAAATAATCACTCAAATCTATTATATAAAAATAATCACTCAAATCTATAAATCTAACAATTACTCACCCTATTTTGAACAATTTCAAGCAAATGTTCCCTAAACATATCACATGAAAAAAGTAATTTCATATAACTTTTAGACTAAAATAGTCTAAAACCCATTTTGATTCACAAGATATGTGATTGTTTATGATAGATTATTCTAGATAATAGATGGAAGAAAATAAAATATTTTTGTTTATGTTTATTTTAAGTTTTCTAACATTATAAAAAGTTTGTATTTACAATATGGATTAGATATCTCAATTTGTAATATACTTATTTTATGGTGTTGTTAAAATATTTGTATTTTCTTTTATCCTAATCTTAACCAATTATGTAAATTATCTAAATATTTATGATGAATTAAGTGTTTCAATCTTATATTTTCATATATAAGATAATATAAGATAATGTATCTTATTTGAAAAAAATATAAGATAATATATTATCACATGTTATAACATGTATGTTTAATATCTATTTATTTGGAAAGTAAACATATAAGTTATTTTTTGTTATATTTTTCCATCGAGCTACTTTCATTGTTAGGTGACAAAAACTTACCTTAAATTAATAACAAGTATATGTTTTTTTAACTTTCTCTTTTATGTCTAATCTCTAATAATCAATGATTTATCTGACAGATCTTTTTATTTTACTGTTAACCTTTTAATCCTTTATCTGACAGATCTTTTTATTTTACTATTAACCTTTTAATCCATTTCATTTTGAAATGCAATTTTTACTAACATCAATTATATGTTAATATCCTTTTAATTAACAATTAAACAATATTTATCTCATGCAAAAGCTTTCCTCTCATCCAAGTCGTGTAGAAAACCATTTCCTCTCATCCAAGTATGGCTTTCTAATCATTGTTGAAATTCATTATAATTATAATTATAAATTATGATTACATATATAAACCATCTACTCTATACTAAAATTCACTATCAAATTGATTAAATAAATCTGTTGAAATTGTGAATTCACCTTTAATTTGACCAGAAAATTTATATGAGTGACCTTATTAGTCCATTCATGTCAGGAGAAAAGGAAGATATGAATGGTGATCAATATCCAGTCTGCTAAGCATCATTGAATGCTACAGCAAGTAGTATATAAGCGGTTGAATTTGAATAAGCTTATATGTCCACCTATCACAGCTTTCAAAAATATGTAGTAAGATGAATGCTGAGTAGCAGACTGGATAGCAAGTAATATATAAGCGGTTGAATTTGAATAAGCTTATATGTCCACCTACCACAGCTTTCAAAAATATGTAGTAAGGTGAATGCTGAGTAGCAGACTGGATATAGACAACCTATATACTTAGTATCACATATACATAATAATTTACTAATGCTGTGTAGTGGTCTTGTCACAATATCTGTGATTTTCCTTTTAAAAGAGAAATTGTGATACATTAATTTAGTGACTACTTAAGATTAAGATTAAGATTACTGAACTCATTAGTTCCACTCTATTATCAAATCATTTGAAAATATAAAGATTACTGAACTCATTAGTTCCACTCTACTATCAAGTTATTTGGAAATCAAGTTATTTGGAAATATCATTTCTGAGGTTTAAGAGCCCTACAGCAACAAAGATTGCTGAACTCATTAATTCCACTCTACTATCAAGTTATTTGGAAATCAAGTTATTTGGAAATATAATTTCTGAGGTTTAAAAGCCCTACAGCAACAAAGATTACTGAACTCATTAGTTCCACTCTACTATCAAGTTAATTGGAAATATAATTTTTGATGTTTAAGAGCCCTACAGCAACAAAGAGTACTGAACTCATTAGTTCCACTCTACTATGAAGTTATTTGGAAATCAAGTTATTTGGAAATATCATTTCTGAGGTTTAAGAGCCCTACAGCAACAAGATGGATCTCAAAAGTATAAATTCAGTGAGCAAAATTTTACCAAAAGGGCACTGAAAATAATCCTTACCCACCTATTTATATGATGACATATAAACATCTTAATCAATTCCTTTTACACATTGAATGCACCGACATCATAGTGTGTCACGCAAGGTATGATTAGCGTTGATTTACTAACATACGGCGTCTTATCTTCCACCCCTGCAAATACAAATAGAGATCGCACTCCATTTAGTTGATAGTTTTGGCCCCCTTCGGCGTCCCAGGGCATTTTTTCTACACGATCAGGTTGTTTGGGTAGGATGGAGTATGAAACCTACGACTTCTCGCTGGCTGGTTTAGAGTATTCCGTCCTCAACAATAACGATCTGCTATATTTCAATAATGTGAAATTCCCATCTGAGGCAGGAGGGAGTTTGAATTCTCTGCTGGGAACCCCAACTTTTCTGCCCGATGTCGTCCAAAGCTCTCCAATGTCGATCGAATCTAATGCTGTGCTCGGTTCCAATGAAGAATGTAATGCACCCAATTCGACACCAGACAGTGGTTGCACAAGCGGGGCTTCGGTCTCTAAGCAGGAGATTTCTACTGCGTCGAAGAAGAAGAAGAAAACTCAGAAGGGACAGAATACAAACAAGCTGTCGGTGGATCCTCAGAGTGTTGCAGCCCGCCATAGGAGGCACAGGATTAGTAAGAAGTTCAAAATTCTGCAAACTCTGGTTCCCGGTGGAACTAAAATGGACACTGCCTCTATGCTGGACGAAGCTATTCAGTACGTCAAGTTCCTCAAGACACAGATCTGGATTCATGAAATGATGGGTTACGGATACCCCCTGGATGCCAATTTAGCCAACGCCGAAGGATTTCAGAACTTCACATCCATTTCCTCTTACTGTTCTGCACCCCAGCTTGTACAGAGAAATGCAATTGACTATAATAGTGGACACAGCGGTATGTAGACTAGATAATTGGTATTTCTCTTTATGATTTTGCAAACTCGCGAATAAGATCCCCGATTTTCCTACACTCCATCATCGTATTGTATTTTATGTGCTTGCCATGCTAGTCTATTTATTTGGAAGGCAGCGTATACTAATTTCATGACAGTGTTTTTGTTATGGAAGGCATTGTATGCTAATCCTTCTGCATTTATGTTATGGATGTCTCTGTGTGTATATATATATATATGCAATCTCCTGCGTGTATTATGCTCCTGTCGTTTTTTTCTCCGACTTGTGTTTTCTGAAATCAGTAGCACATCACGAGTAGAAAAACCAGTTTTTCAGTGCCAGTAGATTGGTAGTGAGCTAAATTGTAACATTACCTTTCCAGCATGTGTTAGAGATACAATGTACTGAATTAAAACATATAACAATTTTGAATAAGGGTAGAACAGCGTCTGGAGAAGCAAATCTCAGTGCTGGATGCCATTAATACTGGGACAATCTTGGGTTGATTTCAAAGTTAAATCGCATAAGACTGTCCTTTGTGGAATCCGACTGATAAGTTTAATTTTGCAAATGCAAGTTGTATCTAAATTTAATTCAACTTTTTTCTTTGTTTTTTTTCTGATGAGTGCAAAAATTAAACAGTTGTAGATTTAAATTATCTGTGCTATCCTTAATCCGATTGTAGATTTAAATTATGGGATAATCGACAGTAACGGCAACAGTAACAGAAACTGCAACTAAACCTTTGAATAACCCAAATTTACATTCAAGTTCGTTCCAGAATATTTTTGCTGTGTAATTGGAAACCTCCAGCCTAACTGAAATGAAAGACCCTGAGTATTATGGCCTTTAAAATGAATAGCGGTTATGGATTTACTGACAGACTGTTGCTGTTGTACTCGCAACATGTTTCTAAACTACTTGTAATGAAAATTTGTAATGGAATAAACAATTTCAGGGTGTATATGGTTATTCATTTAATAAAAAGAATAAATATTTTTTACAAGTTCAAATTTACAGTTTGTAGATTTTATCAATTAAGAGTGGAGGAGATCCTTTGTCTCACAAATAAAAGGATCTTATACATCAATTTAGTGTAGTGACTTAACTTTAATCTTAAAAATAGATTATTATTATTATAAATATTTAATTTATGATTATTTAGACCAGAATAATATTATCTTGAAGAGATGATTTTTATGTTGAAAAATGATTTAATTTGTAAACTCATATAAGTTCTCTTCTGTTGAAACATCAATGAAAACAATAATAGCAAATTTATATTTATGATATTATCCAATTTATATTTATTTTGGAAACAAAGAATAGTTGGGAATGAAATGAATGTGATATTACATTGTTTTATGAATAAATAAAATAGAAATAGTTTAATTAAAGGTCAAGATTTGAGTACTTTGTTATAAATATCATAACAAAATAAATAGATGAATTTGTTGGGATCATTAATTTGTGATTTACATGTTTCTAAAATGTAAGTAAGAGTATTTATAATGGAATAAATAATAGTTGTTGAGTGTATATATAAAAAGTTATCTTCCAAAATTTAATATTATATTTGGATTGGAAAATCTCTATGTATAAAAATTATGAATGTGTTAATTTAAGTTAAATTTTTATCATTCACCATCCATATTTTAATAATATGAATGGAAAAACATAATTCGGTTTTACATTTTTTTTAATAATGCAGAGTTTTTGTATTATTGATAGGGAGAAAATATACAAAAAACTTTTATAAGTGGCTTATCAACTGAAACTAGACCAACAACAAAACATAACATTGTTATTCAATCTTTGTTTGATATATCTAAGGCCTATAATTGATAAACTAAAGTAGGAATAGCTCCTAGTTCCTCAGTGAGAACTTCTATCCTTATTTAATTTACTTAGCAGAGGTGGTAAACCCAAGCCTCCTTGGTAATTTAACAAAAACCAGAGAAGGAACATCATAGAACTTAGCTAATGTTTTGGCCTAGTGTTGCTTGGACTTGGGCTTGAGCATAATCCAAATTGGACAAATCCATGCCAGCCAGCTTGTCAACACCAAATTCAGCTTGTGGTCGACCAACTTGATCTAAAGCTGCACGTCATCGAGCTGCAGGAGGACCTCTTGGCGAGCTTCATGGTGGTCCAGTAGAACTCTGTGCATCACAATTTTCAATTGTCAATAGATGTCCATAGTTTTCAGGTACTGCGATGATCGACCATGGACAAAACCAGTGTTAGGAACCCACGAGTTGGTCGTCTCCTTCACCTCGTCGTCCGAGATGAACTTCGTAGAACCAGAACATCTGCCTTGGCCATATCCATTACCCACAGAATTTTCGGAGGGGTGGTTGAGCAATAGGTCTCCGCAGAATTCTCAACCGCATCCTCCAGTCGAAAGCTCGACCGGGTTCTAGGTCGGCGAGGGGAACCGCGGGAAGAGTTGCCCTGAGCCATGTAGGAGGTGGAAACCGCATGTGAAGAACTGAAGCACATGATGCAGGAGTGAGAAAGGCAAGAAAGTTCCCATTGCAGAGTGCAACAGGGAAGGAGACAAACAATAATGCAACCAAAAGAGGATGCATATAACATAGCTATCCAACACCAGGGCCCATAAAGGGAGAATGCTCTCATGATTTGCATAAATATGGGCCTTATCGGCCATCAAACTCCTTTTGCTTCGCCACCTTCCTAAACCGCATGTGAAGGACAACAAACTCGAGCTGGTAAGGAGCAGGCAGAGTCATGATGTGAATGCGAGGACAGGGATACTCAATTGCGAGGGAGAAACAACGGTGGAGGATAATAGATCCCATGAAGAGGCGAGGTGGAAGACTGTGGCTACTCGCAGATGTCCACAAATCTAGAGATCAGGTGGGTGGGGGGAGTCGGGGACCCATCGACACTTGGATTGCGTCCCTGACACCCCCATACTGGGTCAATTTTACATTTTTGAAAGAACTGGGAAATTGAGAATAAAATTTTACAGTCCCTTCTTGTAACACCTTTCACACCCTCCTCTTATGCCTGCTCTGGAGGCCTGACTGAAAAGGAGCTCAAGGGCGTAACGACTATTATGGTCCCCGACTTATTCCTTCACGCACATGCATGCAGCCTCGTGTAGGCACGCTGTGGGTGCAACCAAGACCAAAGAACCTATAAACCTTCCTTCCTTGCCTACCTCCCAGACTTTTCCCTCCTTTGTTAGCGACCCGACCTATAAATCTTTCTCACTCCCCCCTCCCTTTCGTCCTGATGTCCCTGTTTCCATTGCAAGAGCACCCGACAGTTTTGATATTTCTGCTAGACATAGCTTAGATCGTCCTCTTCCAAACCAGACGGGGGCCAGAAAGAAGGCCTGGAAGCCAAACAAAAAACTTCGGAAAATGGTTTTGGGCGATGATATTGGACTTGAAGAGACTATGAAGACAACTATGTGTGGACTGGTAGGGAGGTTGTCATATGCCTACATGGCCTCCTATCCAGTAGAGGAGTGGATGTTAAACAACTAGAAACCTCTTCTTGGGTATGTCCCAAAGATCCTTCATCTAAAAAAAGGGTGGATGGGCTTCATCTGCAGAACTCCTGAGGATACTACTCTACTACTAAACAATTTTTGGGTTCTAGGAGGCAGTAGTTTAATGTTAAAACGTTGGAGGATAGATTTCGATCCTTAGACCGAGTACTTCCACCAAAGGCATCTGTGGGTTTTGATGCCTGGCCTTCCGCTTCAGTTATGGAACGAAGGTGCCTTGGAAGCTATTGGCAATGCTTTAGGCCGTTTCATCAAGTTAGAAGACAACTTCCTAGCAAACTCTTCTAGAAAAGTCTGCAAGTTATTGGTGGAAATGGACTTACATAATGGCCTTCTGGAGTTACTGGACATCAGCTGGTGGGGTCGTCACTCAAAACAAAAACTAGATTATCAAGGTATCTCGTTCAGATGCAATCTATGCAAATGCACTAGTCATTTACATAGAGATTGTTTGGGGAAGACATCTGAAGAAAAGTCAGAAGACTCTTACTTGCGTGAGGACCCTCCTGATTATTTGCCCGAAATAAGTTCCTTTAAAGAGGAAGCCTCCCTCTCTCGTGAGATCCCTCCTGAAGAGGTGCCTTCTTTCTCTGGTAAACTGAAGCTTCTTTGCCCATCTCTTTATCACTCTCTTTCTCACTGGGAATTGGAAGCTTTAAATAAGTCCAGTTGGTTACAGTATTCCCTATCCTCTGTTAAGGAAGTGCCGGAAAGATACGAGAACCCTTCTTCAAGCTTTCCTGTCCCTTCTGCACACCTCTCGAAGCCCTCTCTTGTAGTTTATCCTTCACTTCCCCCAGAACCGTCGTCTTTTCCCTGTGAGCCTCATGTTCTTTCTTCCTGCCCTTTACCCTCTACTCCACATTTCTCCCCTCCTAGTCATCCTCCTTTTCCACCCTCGATTTTTCCTACTTCTTCGTTTCAGAGGACGGAGCCAGGTTTTCATGAGTCGGAGGAGGACGAATCTTCCCTAATCTCGATCCTTGACTCATTGATTCCAGCCAGCCAAGGTGAATCCGAATTGCAAGTTTTGCCAGCTACCCTTCAACTGCCTATTTACTGGGGTAAAGAAGCTATCAAGATGTCGAATCAACTCGAAGCTTCTTCTTCAAACCCGTTGATCACAAATGAGGAGGGAAAGGCTTTTTCCTGGTCAAGGGGCTTAGGGATTGAACTATCCCCACTTAAAACTCGAAGCGGCAGGAAACTTTTACCACAGAAACCACCTCAGATTCAAGTTACAGATTCGCCTTCCACAGAAAGTGGGCCTCTTAGAGCAATGAAGGCCCTGGCGAGGTCTCGATAATGTTATTACTCTCCCTAAATGTAAGAGGGGTTGGTGGCGCCCTCAAAAGAGCCTCTGTCCAAAGACTACTGGATACCAAGCGTCCAGACATCCTTTTTTTTCAAGAAACCTTGGTCGATGAGCAGAAAGCAAGAGACTTTGTTCATCTTCTTCGTCCAAATTGGGTTTCTATTTCTGTCAGCTCGGTGGGAAACTCAGGTGGTTTGTTAGTTGCTTGGGACCCAAGTCTTTTTGCGTTGACCCCGTATCTCACTGCTGGAGGTATTTTACTTTTTGGTTTTAGTCTAAGTACTAATCGAACTTTTGCTCTTTTAAATCTTTATGTCCCTTGCAAAGACATATTTCTCTTCTGGGACTCTCTGGATAAGAGCGGCCTCCTTTCAACCAAGAACCTGATTATAGGAGGCAATCTAAATATCATTCTCTCCCCCGAGGAATCTTGGGGTGGGACCCTAGGCATTGGCTTTAATGGGGAACATTACAAAGCTCTTTTCAACAAAAACAATTTGTTTGATATCATTCCAAACAAATTAGTTATGACTTGGAGGAATGGTCGGACCGGAAACGAAGCTATTGATCGTAGATTTGATAGATTCCTGGTGGCCAGAGATCTTATTTCTGAGATTGGTCTCTACATATCCTAGCTAGAGTATCCCTTTATCTCCGACCACGCAACAATTTTTCTTCAGCTGGAAGTTTCTCCGACTTACAAACACTTTCCTTTCAAATTTAATCTTCATTGGCTTCAGGAGAAAGATTTCGTGGACCTCGTCAAAAAGATTTGGAATGATCCTTCTTTCACTTCAGAAGGAAATCGGAAGCTCTGACTCATTCACAAACTTAAAGAACTAAAAAAACAAGCAAAGCTTTGGTACAAGGACCATCAATCCAGAAAAACAACTAGTTTTGTCTTACTGGAGTCTGAGATTTCGCTTTCTTTATCTCAACTAGAAGCAGACCCAACAAACTTAGTGTTAGAATATGAAATATTGTGCTTGTTTTACCATTGACAATACCCTTGTCACCCAACCATAGGCCGAAGCCACCCTCCAAGCACCTTGACCTTGACAGAGAAGAATATTGGTAGCAATCAATAGCCAAGCAAGGCTAATACACCAAGCAAGAATAGAAACCAAAGTTGATCAGATAGTCCCACCCAAAAACTGGCGCAACACCTTCCCCAGAAACTTGCACACAAAACTGCCAACTGCAGTGCGCACAACTGGCTCTCTGCAATTCTGAGAATGTGAATAATGAGAACTGGTGTCCTGTATTTATAGTGGTTCTGACAGACTTACTAGAGCTGACTTCTCCTTCTGGGTACTAATTAATTCATATTAATTATATTTCTGCAGCCGACATCTCGTCTAGGGTTTCCTTTACTTCTTTGCTTCCTTTTGAAATATTCTAATCTCGTCATAGGTTACAATAGAGGTTCATACCTCCCGAAGCTACCATAATATTAACACTCCCTCCTAGCTAGGGAGGTATGGTCTTGAGCACAGACAGACCATTCAACTGGTAGTATCACGAGCACCGTCATTATTATCCAACTAGATAATCTCCTATGACAATTGGTACAATATCAATTGATAGAACACAACTGTGTATATCCACGAAAGTACACAACTACTCAAACCGTGACACAGTGTCACAAATAGTGGAACATATCCACCACAGTAGTATATCTCTAATGTCTGGAGATAGGCAGTCTCCATAACAATCATCTGATGACAACCTGCACAGAAAATATTGTTAAAATAAACTAAACCATCTGGGCCAATCTTTCACTCACATATGTGAGATCTAAAAGAATATCTGCCCTCGGTATAGAACATCAACAATGGGCTATCTGCCCTATTCTTCTCAAACAAGGAAGAATGATTGTTTCTGATTTCTGAGCCATGGACCATTCCTCACCCTGGGCCATTCTTCCTACACTAATCAAAGTGCACCCTAGAGAGAATGTATAAACTCTAAGGAATGTCTGTCCCTGATTGTTGAGCCTGGACCATTCCCCACCCTGGGCCATTCTTCCTACACTAATCAAAGTGCACACTGGAGAGAATGTATCAACCCTAAGGAATGTCTGTCCCTAATTGTTGAGCCTGGACCATTCCCCACCCTGGGCCATTATTCCTACACTAATCAAAGTGCACCCTGGAGAGAATGTATAAACCCTAAGGAATGACTGTCCGGACCATTTCCTTTGTTAACCACAAGAGGAAAAGATTGTCCTGTATCAACCTCCAAAACGGACCATTCCTCATGTTAACCACAATGAAAAATAGTTGTCTGGCGAGGCGGGCCAGTCTTCTTGAGTAACCCTCAAGAAGAGAGACTGCCCTAGACCACTCCCCATGTTAACCACAATGGGAAGTCGTTGTCTATGATACATCAACAATCTGGACCATTTCTCATGTTAACCACAATGAGAAATCGATGTCTGTCAGAAATCTCAATCCACTTTCCAAACAAGAAAGAATCTGTCCAATCTGGAATATATATTTTTTTTTAATCACAAAGATAAATGTTTCAATAATATTTTTCAACAATATTTTTCAATAATATTTTTAGTGCTCCCTCCTAACCTGGAGAGACTTCCCTTTCAAGTAAGGGAGTTATTTCCATGATCCCCATCTTCTCTCGGAAATATGAAAACTTTATTCTGGATAGAGGTTTTGTCAGAATGTCTGTTGTCTGCTCGTTAGTGGGAATATACTCGAGCTTTACCTCTCCTTCCTGGACTTTATCTCGAATAAAGTAGTATTTGATCTCAATGTGTTTTGACCTTTCATGAAACACGGGTTGTTTTGATAATCTTATACAACTCTGATTATCACAATATATTATGGTCGATTCTGGAATCTGATCAAATAAATCGAAGATTAACTTCCTTAACCATATTGCTTCTGTGCATGCTTCACATGCTGCCATATACTCTGCTTCTACTGTGCTGAGTGCGACATACTTCTGTTTCCTACTGCCCCAAGATATCATAGCGGAGCCCAAGCTGAAATACGTACCTGAAGTGCTCTTTTTTTCTTTTGCACTTCCTGCCCAATTAGAGTCTGTGAATCCATGAAGTTGTATATCGCTGGATGCGGTATATCTCAAACCATAGTTTATTGTCCCACAAATATATCTTAATACATGCTTTACAGCTATCCAATGCTCATGTCTTGGTTCCACCTGGAACTGACTTAGTGTATTTATGACAAAGCAAATGTCTGGTTGAGTATTTACCAAATACATCAATGACCCAATTAGTTGTCGATATAGAGATGGATCTACTGGATTAGAATCTGCAACTTTCACTTTTCTTATATCCGCATTCATAGGAGTGTCCATGGACTTACAATCCATCATTCCAAATTTCTGAAGGATCTTTTTTTTTTTGCGTACTTTCCTTGTCCAAGGAATACTTCACCACGCTTCTGCCATACTTCTAGTCCCAAGTAATAGTGCATGAGACCTAGATCTTTCATATCAAATCCAAAAGCTAATTCCTTCTTGTCCTGGATAATGAGAGACTCTTCACCTGTTATGAATAGATCGTCAACATATAGTAGTAAGATTACAAGTGCATTGTCCACGACTTTATAGTAAAGGTTTGGATCTGTATGACTCTTGGAGAAACCAAGTCTCGTTAGATAGTTGTTCATTTTGGCATACCAAACTCTTGGAGCTTGCTTGAGTCCATATAGAGCTTTCTTTAATCTGCAAATGTGAGTGTCTCTGGAATGTACCTCAAACCCTTGAGGTTGTTCAATATATACTTCTTCTTCAATTGGTCCATTCAAGAAGGTCATCTTTACATCCATCTGATGTAAGTTTCATCCCATGGAAGCGACAAGAGATATGATAGCTCTGATGGAAGTATATCTAGCCACCGGAGCAAAGGTTTCATCATAATCTTCTCCCTCATTCTGGGAGAATCCTTTGGCTACGAATCTTGCCTTGTATTTATCCACGCTTCCGTCTGTTGCATGTTTGATCTTGTACACCCATTTTGAAGTTACCACCGATTTTTCTTTAGGTCTTGGTACGATTTCCCATACCTCATTTTTCATAATGGATTGATGCTC
>ML777421.1:2213355-2232182 GCA_009831015.1 Picea engelmannii
GAGCTTCTTCATTTTGTTCTAGTAGTCTGTACAAATTTCCTTCACGACTTCCGATAACCCTAGCATTCTCTATGCTGGAGTCTTTATGCCATGATAACACTTTTCCATCCACGAAAGCTATTATGTTTCCCTTGTCTTCTAGGTAAGATATTGATACAAGATTCTTTTCTAAACTAGGTACATATAAAACGTTGCTTAAGTGAACATAGTTACCTGTTTTCATTTTGATGGCGGCTTGTCCAAATCCATCCACGGGGTAAGTGGTTTTGTCTCCAAGCTCTACTTTGTATGAGGTCTTCTTCTCATTTAGATTTGAGAGTCTGGTTTGATCTCCTGTCATGTGCCTAGAAGCTCCACTATCGATTATCCACATGTCATCTTCAATCGTTCCAGTAAGTGTTGAGTAGTGTAAAAGACAGAGTGTTTCACTCATGTCTTCGGTTGACTGGTAACTGGTCATGCCTTGATCCAAAACTTCAACTTCGTCATTTCTTTCTTCTGAGAGATCCAAAGGGTGCGCTGAGTTAGGGTGCATTTGAATATCTTCTTTTTGAGCGAGATGCTCCATCACAAGGTGTCGGATCTTTGAGGTTAAGGTTTCTGCAACTGCTTCTGCTAGTAACCCTAGCGACAATGTCTTTGGAAGCTGCTCCTGCTAGTAACCCTAGCGACAGTTCCTCAGGGAGCTCAATACCCTAGTGGTTATGCTTCCGTCTAGCATTTAGACTGAATGAAGGAGGTGTGGGCTCATAACTTATTAGAATATGAAACATTGTGCTCGTTTTACCATTGACAATACCCTTGTCTCCCAACCATAGGCCGAAGCCACCCTCCGAGCACCTTGACCTTGATAGAGAAGAATACTTGTAGTAATCAATAGCCAAGAAAGGCTAATGCACCAAGCAAGAATAGAAACCAAAGCTGATCAGATAGTCCCACCCAGAAACTTGTGCACAAAACTGCCAATTGCAGTGCGCACAATTGGCTCTCTGCAATTCTGAGAATGTGAATAATGAGAACTGGCGTCCTATATTTATAGTGGTTCTGGAAGACTTACTGGGGCCAACTTCTCCTTCTGGGTACTAATTAATTCATATTAATTATATTTTTGTAGCCGACATCTCGTCTAGGGTTTCCTTTACTTCTTTGCTTCCTTCTGGAATATTCTAATCTCGTCATAGGTCACAATAGAGGTTCATACCTCTCGAAGCTACCATAATATTAACACTTGGATCTGTCAACCTCTCTTCGGACTCTAGAACAGGACATAAATCGTTTATTAAAAGATGGTGAGGAGCTCTGGCGACTAAGAAGTAGAGCGCTTTGGTTGGCTAGCGGAGACAAAAACACTTCTTTCTTCCACAAGACCACTAGTCAAAACAGAGTAAAGAAATTTATTTGGGGAATTAATAATGTAATTGGTGATCAAATTTCTGGGCAGGATAATATAAAGGCCGAAGCAGTAAATTTCTTCAAAGGTTACTACAAAGCCTCTAGCAAACCTATCTCTGAAGCGCAACTGAATCTTATTGACTCTTATCCTCAAATGATGAGTCCCGAGGAAGCAGATTCATTATTTGCCTCTGTCACCTTGGCAGAATTAAAAGAGGTTCTAATACATTTTAAAAAAGAAAAAAGTTTGGGCCCAGACGGCTAGACCTCATAATTCTTTATTTTTTTCTTCGATCTAGTCGGGAAAGAACTCCTTGCAATGGTGGAGGAGACCAAAAGGCTAGGAGATGTAGCAAGAGGTCTAAATGCAACCTTCCTGGCATTAATTCCAAATGTGAATAATCCATCTTCCTTTGATGAATTCCACCTGATTTCTCTCTGTAATCTGTGCTATAAGGTAATCACTAAACTAATTGCAAATAGATTAAAACCTTTTCTTTCAAAAGCCATTTCCTTTCAACAAATAGGTTTTCTTCAGAACAGGCGCATTCAAGATTCTTTAGGTACAGCCCACGAAACAATTCACAGTATTAAAAAGAAAAGGAAAAAATCCTTCATTCTCAAACTGGATTTAAGAAAGGATTTCGACACTATTGACTGGGACCATCTGAGATTGATTCTGCTGAAAATCGGAGTGGGTCTGCCAATGACTAATTGAATTATGTCTTGTGTCTCGTCCGCCTCCTTCACGGTTCTAATTAATGGGGAAGCAATTGAATTTTTTAAGAGTGGGAGGGGAATCAGGCAAGGCTTCCCTCTCTCCTCCTTACTTTTCATTTTAGTCATGGAAGGCCTTAGCCTGTCTCTGAAAAACCATCTGGAGGAAGGTACCATTTTAGGTATAAAAGTCACAAACTTGATTAAAGTTCTTCATATTTTATTTGTTGACGACATTTTCATTATGTCAAAAGCAATTTACTCAGATTGGAAGGAGATCCTCGGTATTATTAATCTCTTCTGTGAGGCGGCAGGTCTTTCAGTCAACCCAACAAAATCCTTTATTTATTTTGAAGGGCTCTCTGAGGCAGATTTTCTTCCTTTCAAGTCACTGCTTCCCTTTAGTTTCTGTGCTCTCTCTTTTGGGTTTAAGTATTTGGGCTACTATCTCAAGACAAGTCTTCATAGAGTCTCAGATTGGGATTGGCTTGTTTCAAAGATTTCAAATAAAATCAGAAATTGGTCTCACAGGTGGTTATCTTTAGGGGGAAGATATATCCTGATCAAAGCAGTCCTAGAAAGCCAAACAGTTTATTGGATGACTTTGGAATTACTTCCAAAGATTGTCCTATCAAAGATTAGAAGATTGTTTTTCAATTTCCTCTGGAACGGACAGTCAAAGACTCAACACTTTCATCTATGTAGCTAGAAAGCTCTCTCTAGACTGAAAAAAAGAGGAGGATGGGGTTTTAGAAACCTGTTCCACTTTAATACAACCCTAATCACTAATTCTCTGTGGAGAATTCTCACTTAGGACAGTCTCTGGCATTAGATTGTTATGGATAAATACCTTCAAAACCTCTCTCTTTCGTGCTGGCTAAGAAGGCAATTTTTCAACTCTAAGTCGGTCTCTAGATTCTGGGCCAGCCATCTTTGCACAATTCCCATCATCCTTCACTGGATCAGATGGCGTCCGGGAGCAGGCAATCGTATCCTCGTTGGCAGAGACCAGCTTTTAAACTTAGGCGGTCAGGCATTCCTTCATCCCGACACTATTACTCTTCTAAATCAGAACTCTGTTGTCTTTCTGGGCCAAGCAAAAATAGGCAGAAACCCGTTCACTTTGACAGACACTTGGAAATCTAGCGTTGAGCTTGGATAGACAGGATTCCATGAAAATGAGTGGACCAATTTTATCTCCTCTTTAAACTTTTCATCAAGGGTAACTCTCAATGAAAAGTCTGAAGACACTCTTATCTGGTCGGGAGGCGACTCATCTGGAGTCATTTCAACAAAAAACGTCTACACTGCAATTGTTTCCACCCTCGTGTTTCAAGTTTCTCATGGTTGGTGTTTACAAATGTGGAAATGCAAGCTTCCCTTAAAGGTTATATTATTTTTTCTTCTCACTGTGCAGAACAGGATACTTACGTGGGATAACCTCCGGGCAAAAGGTTGGTTTGGTCTAGGTCTTTGCCCCCTCTGCAAATTAGCTCTTGAAACTGTCTCCCATATTTTCATTGATTGCTCCTTCACATTGTCGGTATGGACAAAATTACAATCTTTTTCAAAGTCGATTTTGAACTGGAGAGGCTGATCCCTAATTGACTATATGGACGATTGGACAACGAACACAATTTTGCCCAATAGAATTTCGGTTTTACTGTGTTGGCACATCTGGAAAATTCAGAATAGCTCTCTCTTCGAAGGCAAAGTCCCCTCGGCCTGGGCAATTGCTCATAAAGTTTTAGCAGATTTATCCAGTTTCACTTCAACCATTAAACCGTCGGTTTTAAGACAAAAACCTTTCTGGTTTTTCTTTAGCCCATTTTGATGGCGCATCAATAAAGGGTGGCTCTTTGTGTGGTGCTGGGGGAACTATCAAGCTTGACACTTCGCAGGTATTCTTTTGGTATTTCAATGGGGAAGCTGGATCGAACACAAAAGTTGAATTAATAGGAGCGTGGGCTTCCCTTATTATGGCAAGACTTCTGAATATTGAATATATTCAAGTCATGGGCGACTCCAAAGTAATCATTGACTTGATCAACCTTAAAGGGAATTTGAATGCTATAAATACCGAAGGCTGGAAACAAAGGATTAGCGACCTCCTCGGCACCTTCAAAAGCATTAGTTTTCAGCACATTTACAGAGAATCAAATGATCAAGCAGATCATCTTTCAAAGCTTGCCCTATCGAAGACAAAAGGGAGACTTACTTACTTTTCTTGGGATGGTTCCTCTGCTGGACACCCCCTGCATGTATTCTTCTCCTAATCCTTTCCTTTCTCTCTTGACTCCTCCTTTCTATTGGTTTCAGATTCTCTTCGGAGCTTTCTTGTATCGTCTTAGTTTCTCAGGATCTCTGCTAGATTACACACTGTTTCTTGGCTTAAGCTCGGGGCTCCTAGGAATTAGTTTTGTTCCAGATCTTTGTTCTTAATTTGTCCTTTCTAGTGATCACTTTTAGTGATTAACCCTCAAATAGTTTCTTGGAAGATGTAATTAAAATTATATTTAATATAATCTTGAATGAATTTCTTGTTGAAAAAAAATGACCAAAGAATAGGATGGCCTTCAAGATATCTAGAAACCATGCCTCTCTTTTCGGGATTGGGCTTACTGTTTCAAAATTATTATATCAAATATTAAAATAAAATATTTTACACAGTACATTTGTGTTGGGGAGCAACTCATAAATTAACATACCGACCAAATTAAATGTTGAGTTGATTAGTCTAAATAAAAAAACTTAAAAACTAAAATGTATATTTTTTTCATTTTTCATATAATTTAACTAGCACAGTTACTCAAAACCGTGGCTGATGAAAACTGAGAGACAATGGCAAAGCATGGCTGATGAACCCCGAGAGGCGACCGGCAGGTTAATCGCCTGAACCCTAAACGCTGTCTGTCATAGTGCAGTTCGTCGAAACCCTAAACGTCGTCTGCCATGGTGCTGCCTGCAAATTAAACGTGGCGTGGCAAGTATGTTAATCAATAATTTATGTTAATCAGGGGTTCTAATGATTAACAGACGCAAAGGTTATAATATTAAATACTGGCTAATAAATCTCACAAGCACATTTTATATTTTTATTAAAAAACTAATTAATCTGTGCAGGTAAGCATAGTTAAAAAAAAATAAAATTTAAACATGAGTTTAGTTTTTCCCATCTCCTATTTCATTATCAAAAATTATTCTTATCTCTAGAGATTGTATATCTATATTTGGAGTTAATAAAATATCATTCCTAAAACATGTCACGAACTGAAAATCAAACTTGAACCAGTGATGAAAATCTCCCACGAATTAAATTAATGGCTAAACTGCAGCTCAACCTACTCATACTCAAATTAAACACCAGATAACACGGAATAATTATAATGAAAAGCCAACAACATCACAAGGAATTACCGTGTTGGCCGGGCTGATTGGAGGTCCGTGTAGGAGAACTGTAATTTGATAGAATCGCCCGGATAGACGGTGGCGTGATAATTATCCCATTTCTTGTCAACTTTGTGACATTACTCGTCTTAATACTATTACTGGAGGACATTGTACGTATATTTACTAGGAATTTGGTCAGAAAGTATTGCCGGCCATTGTAGCATTTGTAGGTACATAAATAACTATATGTGACAATTTCTCTTCTTGACACTTGGAATCCCGAGGTGATGCTACTAATGTAGGCATTTTACCTAAAAAATCGTTCATCACGTATAGGTGTAGCCGCTGGAGTTAATACTTTGCTTGCAGGCCAAGATATATCTGGATTTCGTAATCCTAATCATCAGGAAGGTCAAAGTTTACCAAATTATTTTATTACTTTTACATTATAGATATACCAGCTCAACGTTTCTAATTATAAAGCACTTCAAATTCATTTGTCTTTAATGAGGTTATTATAGTTTTTGGTTAAGAACATGTGTTGTCTCTAATGAGTTACTATAATGTTGGTTAAAAATATGTGTTGTGTTGTGTTTCCTTTTAAGAGGTCACAAGTTCAAATCTAATTGGTGTTTAATACTTTTAATATAATTGAATTGGGAGTGAAGGGAGAGAACTATCATCATTATTAATGGGTCACTAATAAGGGCATGTGAGAATGTAAGTTTTCACAGTAAATCATAATGTGTAAAGAACTCCTGAATCAAAACAGTGTGTGAAGTTTTCTAAAACCTCCAAAACAAACTTTTGGAATGGACATTTTACTCATCATCAGGGACAAGAAAGTAAAAATGTTGTAAAAGAGTGTTGGGATTTTGTAAATATAAAGATAATAATTTGGAACTAGGTATTCAACTAATTAAAAATTGTTGTTGAAATTAGGTGTTAAATAAAGAGGAGATAAAAAGATTGTTAAGATTAAGTTAAAAGATTGGAATAAGGTTAAAGAGTATTAAAATAATTAGTTTAAAATATTAATGAAGTATTGAAAGCATACTAATAAATTTAAAGAGAATAAGAATATTAAATTAATAAATTATTGGGATAAGGAATTGAAATGGGTGGGAATTAAATTAAGGGAAAGAATGGATGATGGAGAATTAGGTAGGAAAATGTAATTTGAAAGAGAGGAGAATTAGGTAGGAAAATGTAATTTGAAAGAGAGAAGGATAACCCTCTAATGGGGAAGGGATAAATAATTAAAAGTAGAGTTAGAGATGGAAATTGGAAATTGGAGAGGAGAAATATTAAGAATGGAGAAAATGAAAAAAAGGTTAGTTAAGATATAAAAGAGTGGATTAAACATAAAATGAAGGTGGAGAACATGATATAAATTTAGTGGTAGAGTATTAATTAAAGAAAAGAGAGTAGAGTTATGAATAACATAATGAGGTGATTCAACAAATATAAAAAGGGAGCAAAGATGGGAACTATTTGAGAAGAGAAATAATTAATGAGAGAATGATGAAAAAAAGGATAAATAATAAAAAAACTCCACACATTTTTGATCCAAGAGTTCTTTACACATAATAACGACTTTCTTATTTCAATTGCAGATCTGGTTCATTCAATGGGCATAGAGCAATTGACATTGCTCCATATCTAGAATCTACAATATACTCATTAAGAGCTCAATTGATCCGAGTGAGGAGGAGGATAAGAGTGGATTACTTCTCAACTATTTGAGTTACCCAATTGACTAAATGAAGATAGATATATGGATGTATTGGATACATTAAGGAAGTTTGCTACATGATTAGACAACTCTCTTTTCTTTTCTAATTTATAAAGAAAATTATAGGAGCAATTTAATTTGCCCCTTTCCATAAATAAATTGACAATGAATAATTGAGATTTTGATGATTAGATGGATTTATAGGCCCCATTTTCATTGGAACAACTCCAATTTCAACATTAAAACATGTAAATCCAATAATTCTTCAAAACTTCTGTTGAATTTGTAAAATACACCCATTAAAAACTAAGAAGTCTAGAAACATTCTATGTTTTTAACTTTCTCAAGAGAAACTAAATACATTTTACAACCCAATATTAAATGAATGCAAACATCTATCAACTTAATATAAAATATTGTACATAACTAAAAATATAATAATTCATAAATAATACTAATCCATAAATCTATATATACATACACATAAAAATAACTCTAAAAACTAGATCATACAAAATGTTTTTATTAATCCACATTAGTAAGAATAAATTGTATATTTTACAACCCAATATTAAAAAGGATGTAAACCTATGTTGCATTGGTTTTGGGGACGGAGAATGATAGGGACGGGGGACACGTCCTCGAGACGGCAATAGCGCATCCTCAAATTTTTGGTGAGTTGGGGACGACAATAATATATATATATATCAAAAAATATTAAAATTCACTATAAGTATTTGTAGTTGCTTCAAGCTAGGAAGCATATCAAGCTAGATTATAAAGTATTATGCTAGATATTTCATTATTGGATGCTAGACAAGAGCAAAATGCACTTTAGGAAACTTAAATGAGAAATGTCTCTATAGCAATTTTTCTTACTCATATTTCGTGTTAATCACGATTATGTTAAAACATAAAAGACATTCCCTTCTCAATAGGTTTTGCAGATTTTTATGGTTGTGTTGAAAACCACTATAAAACACTTTGGTTTTGTAAAGAGATTAGATTCATATTTCAGATTAAAAATGTGATTGAAATGGAATCTATTCAAACATTTAGTGCCCAATCGAAGTCACTACTATTTGATTGTTTTCACAATGCTTGAGGTTGGGATGGTGGAAGCACTATAATTGAAGAAAATCCATGTACAATATGTCAAAGCTAAGATGACCAGAAAAATGAGAAGAACAAGAACAATAACCATAAGGATCAACCCTTTGAAATGTTGTATTTCTTGATTTTTTGACATGGAAACTTTGTTTGTTGTAACCTTGTTGTTGAAAATACAATATTTAAATCACCAGAAACCCAAATCAAAACCCATGTTTTGAGCTACAACTTTTACAACAGATTTAGATTCAATGCAATGCAAAAATAATGGATGAGAAAAATGATCTTATTGTCCAATCATCAATTTCCATGATTGAAGATATATTCCATGAATATCTCCAAAATCGACCCAAAAAATCCTTGAAATCCATCTGGAACATCTTTGAAATCTCTGAAATCTGTCTGGAACGTCTTGGGACAACCAACAAATCCCTAGTCACCAATAAAGTCCCCAACAATTTAGGTAAGTTTCCTAAAAATCCCCAAATCCCCAACATAGATAAAAACATATATCAACTTAATATAAAATATTGTAAAAACTAAAAATATAATAGTATACATAATAATAATCATCCATAAATATATATTCTAGTCATCAATAAAGTCCCCAACAATTTAGGTAAGTTTCCTAAAAATCTCCAAATCCCCAATATAGATAAAAACATATATCAACTTAATATAAAATATTGTAAAAACTAAAATAATAGTATACATAATAATAATAATCATCCATAAATATATATTACAACTTTCAAAACTAAATCATATAAACGGTCTGTTTTTATTAGTATTAGTAGAATGGTACTAAAATAAGTATTAATATAAATTAAAAATACATATAAATCTAGTAAAAAAATTTACTTATAAATTAATTATTTTTTAACTTTAAAAACTAAAAACTTTAAAAAATTATAATTAAAAAAATATAATAATAATAATAATAATAATAATAATAATTATAACTTTAATTAAAAATATATATAATAATTATAACTTAAAAAATTAAATCATATAAACTGTCTATTTTTATTAGTAGAATGGTACGAAAATAAGCATTAATATAAATTAAAAATACACATAAATATAATTAAAAATATATATAATAATAATAATTATTATAATTTTAATTAAAAAATATATAAATTATAACTTAAAAAACTAAATCATATAAATTGTTTATTTTTATTAGTAGAATGGTACTAAAATAAGCATTAATATAAATTAAAAATACACATAAATAGTAAAAAAAATTGATTTTATAAAATAAATATTTTTAATTTTTTTGGTAGGAATTAAGGATCTCAAATATCCTTAACTAGAAATGGAATTTGACGAACAAATTACCTAGACCAATTTACCTGTCAAATACGGTTCAAAATTTCTTTCAACCGTCAACTAACTATCTTGCTTAAAACCAGTAGAACAAACAGTATAATAATATAAACGGTCAAATTTGACGAGCTTTCTCAGTTTGAAATTCCAACCCTACCCAACAACCAGATTATACCAATTTCATCTGTCATGTAAAACGACTATGCCTTTTGCTTTAATATAATCATTTGCAAATTTCAAGAATAATTTTTATTACCATGCAAGACACGGTCAAATATCAGCGTGCGTTCTGCACAGTGTAGCAGCACGCCGTATGCACAGTGTACTGTGTAACAATTTAGCCAATCGAGTTTTGACGTCACTCTAGTCATCACACAGGTGCCACCCAGATTTTCTCCACACACACTCAAATCAATGAAGAAAATAAATGCTTTCCCATCACGGTAATTTTGGTCCGTGAGTGTTATTTGCTTCCATGTCTTATCAGTTGAACAGATTTTTTTTTTTCGTTGCGAACCTAACTGCTCCCGAGTCCCGCATCGTCGATCTGTCCGGTTTTGTACACGCAAAAACAGCTAATGCCAGAGGGATTCTTTCTCGGGATTCCAATGTCAGGGTTTCAACCTTGGGATTAGTATTTGACTCCATTGAATATTCAATGCCATGGCCCGTGTCAGATCGAGAGACATCCGGTTCGGGTGACGGGTGATGTTTTTGTGATGGAAAATAAATAACTCTGAAGTTGTTTTAGTGGTGAATCGAGCCTGATCCAAACGTTAGCTATGCAATTTTATAGTTAAATGCAGGTATACAGAGAGAAGTGTTAAATCGAGCCTGATCCATACGTTTAGCTCTGCCATTTTTATAGTTAAATGCAGCGTACATAGTTAGGCTTTTCAGGGAGGGAAGATTGTTCTTTAGTTAGCCCACTCAGCGTTAAAATACTTCAAACATAATTTACAGTTTGTTATTTCCTTTTGATTATACAGTGTATAAAGATGGACTGTGTGTTAGAATAATATAGAAACTTCTAGAATGTATTGTAAATTTAGAATGTTGTTTTACTAAAAAAAATCCAGGTTGATGACGATGTGATGAAATGGGAGGTATAAGGAATAATGGTTGAATGAACTATGTAGCTGAAATGGATTTCTAGAGAACCTAATGACCCATGTATTCTGGTAGATGGATTTCTTTTTATATGAACGTCAATAGTCAGATGCAGGTACAAGAGGAAGTAGATGAAGATATGACCACATAGATATTTAGATAAGTAGTCATTAAGGGAGAGTTAGAATATATATAATTCCCACTTATCTAATCTTTAAATGAGTTGTGTGATCCTATTCTTAAGAGGTTGTTTGAGAGTTGGATTTGTGAGATCTTAGTTTGATGTGTGGTTGAGATATTCTCTCAACCTCTCCAATTATCTTTAAAATAAATTAAAACTGATAATACACTGAACACATTATATAGAGTCTAATGTATTGATATTTACATGTAATTGAATATTTATGTATTATACTCTACTCTCCCATTTTAACAAGGTGTTGATTCCATTTATTTTTCTCATATACTCTTCACTTTGACAAATTGCATTATCGTTCAATTTCCCATCCACTGTTTCCACGTGTATTCCATCTTTTCGTGTACTCTCTCGACTTGGACTATTACCTTATTCTTCAGTACAGATCTAAATTTGACGGTCCAACTAATTGCCTCCATGTCTATATATCCAAATATTAGAGTCTATGCTCCTTATACGGCTATAAAATCTCGACTCTCTCCCTGTGTATTCCATCTTTTCATATACGCTCCACTTTGACTGTTGCCCTGTCCTTTAGTGCCTGCATCAAAATTTCACGTAGCTTTTTCTTCTATTGGTGTCCTTTAGTACCCGCATCAAAATTTCATGGGCCGACTAATTGCCTCCCTGTTTATATATATATATATATTAAAAAACAGCCTTAGCTTTTTCTTCTATTGGTTTCCATATGAGAGATTTAGAGGTCTATATGTGCCACCAGTTATGGAATTTGATGGGCAAACATCAGACATTGATATTAGAGATTCTCTTGGTATTGGTTTCCATATGAGAAATTTAGAGGTTTATATGTGCCACAAGTAATAGAATTTGATGGGCAAACATCTCACAGTGATATTAGAGATGTGAAAACCATAAAATTTGAAGAGTTATTTAATTTTGAAATTCCAACCTTATAAATTCAAATTAGGTATCTAAAAAATAATCTTACAAAATATACATTTTACAAATACTAAAAATATATTGATTTTTCAAAATTTCAAAAATTCTAATAATCATCATATTCAAAACCTCATAGAACCCCAAAATATTTTAGATCATGTTATCAACCTTGTAAATGAATTAGATGTTGCAAGGAAGAACATAGTTTTACATGACAATGAGAATGAGATTTTTTTATATATATATAGGAAATACTTTTAATCATAATCAAATAAATGACATTTTACTTTAGGAAGTAAAATGAGATGATTTAAACTTTGAAGTAAGATAGGGTGAACAAAGAGAAGAGAAAGGTAGGGTAAACAAAGAGGATATAAAGACAAATTTGAGTAAGGTAAACAACACATAATGATCCGGATTTTATGAGCAGAACAAAATGAATACAGATTATTAAAAGATGTTTAGCATAAAAGATGCTTAACATAGAATAACAGAGATGTAGTAAAACTGATTTTCTATTCAATAAGGAAATATGCTGAAGCTGTAAAATGTAGTGGAAAACAAACTCGTTGGAATGGTGGCGGCTTATCTCTGAGAAGAGATGTGACGGTTGCGCTCATTCGTCAGAAGATGATTACAATGAGACTCTAAATGCATTTTTTACAATAAACCAGAATGTCAGAAACCCTAGACATCCAAAAACCTAACCCTAGAAGATGAAGCGCCAAAAGTCATGTGGGCCCTGTTTGGGTAAGTTAGTACATCAACTTCCCGGGGTCGTAACTTTTGCATACAATCTTCGTTTGGGGCGCACGATAGCTCGTTGGAAAGGTATCATCTAAGAGATTCATTTTTGGGGCTCAATCGGAGCCTTTGGCTATCATTGAGAAGCTCGATCCCGAAAAACCTTCATTTAGGCCCTCAAAATGGCTCCAAAAGTAAAAAACTACTAAAAATAGTAAATTACCAAAATTGTTAGAAAACTGTTTTGAGCCAGTTGGAAAAGGTGGGTGGCCACCAATATCCACTTTGATCAATCTTCCCTACTTAGGAATCTATGGTCTCCATTGCGTTGATTTCCCCCATCAGATGAGAAACTTTCTGTTGAATTTGGCCCCAGGTGAGCCACTTGCCTTGGTGTAGGAGTTGCCCTGCTTTGACGACTCGATAAAGTTGGATCATTTGTTGTCGAGTGCCCTTGATCTGTGTGTCCACAATATGATCACTGGATTCTTATTGCATGTAGTCAAGGTTGAGCTCTATTGGTGTCAACTGCTTAGCTATCTCTGAGGTGTCCAATAATGGTGGGAAATATGGCCGAAGGAGAGCCACGTTGAAGACTGGGTGCAGGCCAAGGGAAGGGAGAATGTTGAGCTCAAAAGCATTCCCACCCACAACCTTGGTGATGGTGTACAGACCATAACAGAGTGGGCGAAGCTTCCGATGGGGCCCTGTAAGGCGTTTTTTATGCAAGTGCAACCAAACTTTGTCGCCCACCTGAAACTTATGTGGCATCCGGTCCTGATCATGGTGTTGCTTGTACTTGGAATTAGACTTCTGCAGAATATCCCAAACTTGTTGGCGGATGTGCTGGATCCGCTTAATGAACCGAGTGGCTTTGTCAGCTTCTGGTGGAGCAGGGGACGAGTCGGACGAGGTGGTCGCCAGGGGTAGTGCAACATCCATGGGGCCCAATGTTAGAGCAATATTTGCCTCACCCTATGCAATATTGCAGAGAGGGCGCCCTTATTCCATTTCCCTATGTAGACTTATTTTCCCTGATTGATAAATCCAGAGACAAAAATACAAATTTTTCCACTTGTACACATCTTGCACACTATACAACAAGCATATACGCAAGCTGCTCCACTACAACCTCCGTACATCGGGATTTGTGTCATAAAATCAAAATTAAATGTCGGGTTTCCATGTCACGACAGGAGATCTCTGATCCTTGGCCTTTCATATACTAGAAACGTTCCGACTCGACCCTTCAGTTCCATTTTGAAGGCTATAAGTGGGCCAATTCCGAGCTATGGAAAAGGAGAAATAATTCAACTTTGAGAGCAAAGTTACTATGGAGAAATTATTACTTCATATTGAGTCTGCATCCCTTTGTCCTTTAAGTCTGAACACAGTGTTCATTCCCCAAGCTCTTCCCTTATTGATGGAGAACCTCATTGTCTCCCTTCTTTGAGCTTTCCTTTGGTGGAGGATTGAAGTGGTGGAGGCCCAGCTGGAAGGAACTTGGTTTCTCGGTTCCGAACCGTGCCGACACAGAAGTCTGTAATGTTTTCACTTCTGCTGATCATTTATTAATAGAAATACTCTCTTTCCGTCCAATTGATATCTTGCAAATATATGAGTTATTATCCATGGGCATGTTTGTTTTGTATATTAATGGATTATGCTATCTAATGTGCTAACCTTTTATATTATCACCATATGCTTTCTTCGCTTGATTGTTGAGAACTTGTTGCAAGTATAATGCTTTGGGTCAAAGTGCTCAATAATGGATATCATCAAACATCTGGACGAGGTAGGTCATTTCCTTATCTCGCTTGCACATTAGTTTATATAGCATGTTTTTGGGATAGAGTTGATTTCTGCAGTCATATCCGTCTGTTGTGGTTTACCCTAGCCATAGAGAGATTTTCCTCGTAATAGAATTGGTGACCATACTGGGGATGCATCTTCTTTTTTAGGGTTTGAAGTATTTTTCTCCTTAGATTGCTCTCGTTTCTATTGTGGTTCTTGTCGTAAGATTGCTTGACAGCTCTTGTTCACTCTGAGTCTAAGTTTTCATCCTTTCTCCCTTTCCTGACCTTGTTTTAAAACATATACGCACCTTTTTCCTTGACAGTCGCGTATACATGCGTTCTGTCTCATTGCAAGCTACGTATATACACTCTGTTTGCCTGAACAATCGCGTACACCTTTTTTCCTTGCTTGTTTGCTTGATCTGGTGTTTGTTGGGTGGGATTTGATGCTTGCTGAGCCTTCTTGGGTCTCTGTAGTGCCTGTTGAGTGCTTGTGGGATGACAAGAAACCCTCTTTTGGTTGAATTTATGGGCGAAGTCTTTCTCTTCATCTTTTCATTTTTATTGTCCTTGCACATTGGGCTGGGTGTTTTATTACTTGGTATCCTGCTTGAGTTATCTCTTTTTTATACACAGTAGGGTTATATATCAAGTTACTTTTCAGTCCATACATTTTTCAGTTTTTATATATTGAAAATACAAAAAAATAGGCATTTTGCATTGCTTGGCATTTTTGTCTTTTGAATCTTTATCATTAGCTTAGTGCATATAGTGAAAGATTTCATCTTTACTTCTGAATTGCAGAGTTGAATTTGAAAATTGCATTAGTTTTTAAAAGCATATCATTCATCGAAAGTTAAAGTTAGGACTTTGCATTACTTTCATATTTACTTTTCTTGCAGAGTCATAACACCATGAGTTTCACTACCATACCTTTTTGAGTAATCACGAACATAAAATCAACGCTGTAATTTAAAATTTATTCGTAACGATTTTATTTTCTAGGGTGCACAAACTAGCCTAGGATTTAGTGCCTTGGAATAGGATTTTGTGAGTAAACTTCTCCAAGGAAATTAAATTAACATATTTGTCTGAGTCAGGGAGTGGAGAAATCCATTATATAATTGGTAAGATCAGGAGGCTCCGCTCACACCGGAGTTAATCACGAGGTCGGGCAAAGTTGGTTGAAGGGATATCCCCCCGATACCATCCTAGCGTCAAAGATATTTCTGGGGATCTATTCATATCTAGGGATCTTGTTAGTGCACTTACCTCCGTGAGAAGCGGTGCTTTCAAGGTTTCGAGATTTGCTACCATGTCCATACGGTGGACCTGACTTATGACTACTCGCCTGTGCATTGATTATACACTGGTTTATTAGTTGCTTAACTTAGGTGTCTCATAGGTTACTTGCAGGGGTTATTCTGCAAGTACCTTGGGTCAGATAAGGGTCAGACATCACATAGCTTTTATGGAGGATTACCTCTCAGGGGGGATCTGATCGACTGGTTTTTAAGCCCACGAGGGCCCTTATAACTGATTTTGTTACCTCCGATCTTCAGCAGGGAGTCTCAGGCCCCTCTTAGGCGAGACATATCTTCTTTAGGGAGGGAGGCCACTCAACCACTTTACCTCATTTGCATGCATATTGATCATTTGAATTTTGGTGTGCTTTTTGACTACTAGTCCGCCTTTGGAGTCTATACTGAGTTTTCATTATCATGGATAGTGGATTTCCTTTTTCTCCCTCATTTACCGCTACCCACCCTATGATGCCTACTCACTTCATGGGGACGAATCCATCTGCTTTACATAATGGTATGCAAAACTATGATACTCAGTCCGCGCCTTGGGCCTCTAGCCATTTTTCTGTTGATATGCCTTCACCTGTGCAATCCTCTCCCTGGTCCACTTATATAAATCCTAGCATTGGATCCGAGGGCACCATGGCCCTAATGCCTACATCGTCGTTTGATATGAGTCATATTCCTCAACCAGCTTTCACGACAGGAGGCTGGAACCTCCCCTCTTACAGATCCAATCCTAGTTATGCTCTTTCATGAGCCAAAACTCAAATGGGTGCTTATTCTACTTATTACACTCCATCCATGTATCCTTCGACTGCCATGTCGGTTCCTTCGAACACTTTTCCCATGACATGTCCTCATTTATCCCCAGGTATTTCATATGGGGAGAATCAATTTTACGGTTCGGGCTACCCTTTTTACGGAACCCCTTCATAAGGGGGAAACATATATCCTCACTCGAATAACTATTACCATACTTTTACCTTTTCGCAGACTTCGATGATGATGCCTGTACTGTTAGAATATGAAATATGTGTGCTCATTTTACCATTGACAATACCCTTGTCACCCAACCATAGGCCGAAGCCACCCTCCGAGCACCTTAACCTTGACTGAGAATTACTCCATAAGAAAACCCTAGGCTAGATAGCCAAACAAGGTGTAGCGCATTTTCCTCTCAAGGATAGTGCACCAACAATAGCTGATCAGATAGTCCAAACCCTAGCCAAGAGATAGTCCAAGCCAATACTGAAAACTAGTTGCTGCAGTAGCTGCACCTACAACTCTCCTCCACACGTGCGCACCAAACTGGGAACTGCAGTGCGCCCCAGTTGCTACTCTACATTTCTGAGATGTGTCAAATGAGAACTGGCACCCTGTATTTATAGTGGTTCTGCCAGATTTGTTGGGGCTGACTTCTCCTTCTGGGTACATGTCTGTTTAGTATATTATTATTATTTATGTCCGACTTCTTCTCTTGGAGGCTAATAACCTAATATAAATTATCTTCTTGAGCCAACAAGACTTCTAGGGTTATTTAGCCAACTCATTAGGGTTTTCTCTTGATTTCTAGAGTCTTCTATTCTCGTCAGGTTTACATGTGGAGGTAAATACCTCCCGCAGCTACCATAATATTAACACTCCCTCCTAGCTAGGGAGGTATTACAGGTAATGGTCTTGAGCACAAAAACATACCATTTACCTGGTAGCATCAACATAGTCGTTTAGACTATCTCATGACTAGATCATGAGCATCACCATCACCATTAGCTGCATCATCTCTCGAAACCATACTTCATTTGAGTAATTAGACATGATGTTGGATAAGTCACTCATACCATAGAGTGACACAAGAGTCATTCTTATAATCTAGAGGAGTAAATGCTCTTAACCATTTTCCGTTTGGAAAATATTTGTTCATCATTCATCTCGATGATGATTATCTCCAATAAACTGTTGATAGTCTTCAAGGAAATTAGAACAAAAATAGAACACAACTGTGTCTATCCATAGTAGTACATAACTACAATCTAGTGGTACATTACCACACCAAGTAACACACAAGTACTTGATCAACAACGTATAGTCACGAATAGTGGAACATATCCACCACAGTAGTCTTCATCTACTATCATACAGTCTTCATAACAAACATCTGATAGCAACTTGCACAGAAACAGTGTTATGATATAAAATGAATCATATGGACCAATATTTCACTCACATCTGTGAGCTCTGAAAGAATATCTGCCCTCAGAGTAGAACAATGAGATATATGGACTATTCTTCTCAAGCAAGGAAGAATAACCGTCCTGTCTTATGAACCTGGACCATTCCCCACCTTGGGCCATTCTTCCTACACTAATGAAAGTGCACCCTGGAGAGAATGTATAACCCTAAGGAATGTTGAGCCTGGACCATTCCCCACCCTGGGCCATTCCTCCTACACTAATCAAAGTGCACCTTGGAGAGAATGTATAAACCCTAAGGAATGTCTGTCCCTGATTGTCGAGCCTAGACCATTCCCCACCCTGGGCCATTCCTCCTACACTAATCAAAGTGCACCTTGGAGAGAATGTATAAACCCTAAGGAATGACTATCTGGACCATTTCTTCTGTTAACGACAAGAGGAAAAGACTGTATTTCATCAACCTCCAAAACAGACCATTCCTCATGTTAACCACAATGAGAAATCGTTGTCTAGCGATGATCCAGATTATTTTCGGCATGAAATGAGAGCGGAGATATAATAAAGAAAT
Source organism: Picea engelmannii (assembly GCA_009831015.1). Taxonomy (NCBI): domain Eukaryota; kingdom Viridiplantae; phylum Streptophyta; class Pinopsida; order Pinales; family Pinaceae; genus Picea; species Picea engelmannii. The sequence goes on from ML777421.1 coordinate 2,231,845, forward strand.
GCACAGCGATATCATGTATATCCAGTAATATAACATAAATATATCAGAGATGAAACCATAAACACAGAGATACATTAATACATGATTTCTATTAATGAAAGAAATGTACAGAGACTGTAAAAATACAGAGTGAAAGACTCGCTAGAATGGTGGCAGCTTATCTCTGAGAAGAGATGTGAAGGCTACTCACATTCACAAGAAGATGATTACAATGAGGCTCGGAAGGCCTTTTTACAATAGACGGGAATGCCAAAAGTCTTAGACATCCAAAAACCTAACCCTAGGAGATGAAGCACCAAAAGTCATGTGGGCCCCGTTTGGGTAAGTTGGTGCATCAA
>ML777421.1:2233065-2283042 GCA_009831015.1 Picea engelmannii
TCATCGGTGTTGTGCCAGGGGCTTTTGTTTAAATCGCACCATTTTTTGGTGTCCTTCTTTGTCTTCCCGTGACCCTTCTTTTCTTGTGGCTTGGACTGGTTTTCAGGAGACTGTTTGTTAGGGTTGTCTTTGTCATACTTTGGTTGTTGTGGATTTGCAGAACCGAACTCCCATTTGTTCTGGTGCTTAAATGTCTGCTCGATTTTAACAAAATATCGATAGGCAGCACCGAGTGATGAGATGTCCAGAAAATCCATTTCAGTTTGGATGTATCTGTGTAGAGCCCCATGGTATTTCAGAACCAAATGTCGCTCAGAGTCTTTGATACCCAGCTTGGTGCGCAAGGTATGGAAGGTATTGGTGAACTCTGAAACTGTTTGTCTCCTCTCTTGCCGCAGTGTAGTCCATCTCATGTATCGTTCCTCATAGTTGCCAACAGGGTAGTACTGTTCCTTTACTGCATCCACAAAAAAATCCCAAGTGGGCTCGGCCCCATATATTCCAGACTCCTCTGTGGAACTCTGCTCCCAGTAAGTTTCCCACCAATGTTTTACATGGGGGAGATCCTTAAGGAGTGCGAAGGTGATCTTTTCTTTGTCTGAAAAATTATGAATAGAGAAATAACCTTCTAGCAGATTTAACCATTTATCTAGGGCATCTGCATCTATTTGACCTTGAAATACAAGAATATCAAAATTAACCCGTACCTTGAAAGGCGAGGTTCCCCCAAAGTGGTCGCTTGATGAAGATGCGCTTGATGCTATCGGTAGGCGTTGAAGGATGTGGGAAAAATTATCCATCATTTCGTCCCTCTGTCGCGTGAGAGCTTGCTCAAGCAACAGACTGATAGGATCGTCTACTCCATCGTTTTTATTTTCTTCCACCATTGAGGGTTTCTTGGGTGTGCGAGAGCGATTGTCCTCAAAAGAGAAAAGCTCGAGACCCAACTTGCTATACTCAGACCTCGTCGGGGACATGCACTGAAAAACAATCAAGAGCATCTTGCTCTGATACCACTGATCCAGATTATTTTCGGCACGAAATGAGAGCGGAGATATAATAAAGAAATGCACAGAGATATTGCGTATATCCAATAATATAACAGAAATATATCAGAGATGCAACCATAAACACATAGATACAGTAACACACGATTTCTATTAATGAAAGAAATGTACAGAGACTGTAAAAATACAGAGTGAAAGACTCGCTAGAATGGTGGCAACTTATCTCTGAGAAGAGATGTGACGGCTACTCGCATTCGCAAGAAGATGATTACAATGAGGCTCAGAAGGCCTTTTTACAATAGACGGGAATGCCAAAAGTCCTAGACATACAAAAACCTAACCCTAGGAGATGAAGCGCCAAAATTCATGTGGGCCCCGTTTGGGTAAGTTGGTGCATCAACTTCCCAAGGTCGTAACTTTTGCATACAATCTCCGTTTTAGGCGTGTGATAGCTCGTTGGAAAGGTATCATCAAGGAGATTAATTTTGGGGGCTCAATTATGCCTTCAACTATCATTGAGAACCTTGATCTCGAAAAACCTTCATTTAGGCCCTCAAAATGGCCTTGGAAGTTAAAACCTACTAAAAATAGTAAATTGCCAAAATTGTCAGAAAGTTGTTTTGAGCCATTTGGAAAAGGTGGGTGGCCACCAATATCCACCTAGATCAAGCGAGGCAGGCCAATCTTCTTGAGTAAACCTCAAGAAGAGAGACTTCCCTAGACCACTCCCCATGTTAACCACAATGGGAGGTTGCTGTCTATGATACATCAACAATTAGAGTACTTCCCATGTTAACCACAATGGGAAGTCATTGTCCGTCAGAAATCTCAATCCACTTTCCAAACAGTAAAGCATCTGTCCAAGATGGACTATTTTTCAATGAATGTCTTCAATAATATTTTCAGTTCTCCCTCCCATCCTGGGAGTTATTTATTCCTTTTTCAATAAGGAAGTTGTTTCCACGAGCTCCAGCTTGAGTACAAAAATTCTTTACCAAAATGTCTGCTTATCTGCTCATCTGTGGAGATATGTATTGGAGAACCATTTTCTCCTTTCTGGACTTCATCATGGATAATGTAATGCTTGATTTCAAAATGTACTTTAGTTTGGAACACTATGAAGGCTTCATGTAGATCTAAACAATAGAGTATATCATTGTTGGAAACTGGAACATATCCATGTGGGACTTCTTCTGTCATCATGAGATCTGATCTACTGAGTAATTATCTTGATGTTATAGGGAATCTTCACCATGCTTCTGCTGTGCACTGGAGGTTCTCCACCAAGTTATCTTCTTCTATCTGCATACAAGAGTCTCTTTCTGAATACTTCAATGCTTGTCTTCGAAGAAGTCTTCTTCTGTGGTTGAACTGAACACGTACTGTCTTTCATGGCTGCTACCATGGATATATATATTTCATCATATTCAATGGATCATAGGATTAGCTCCCTCCTAATCCTTGCTTCATGTATAACTGCATATAATCGGCTCCCTCTGTCTAACAGAGTCCATGCTTCCATCTGCATCCTTATTGTTTTTTGCAATATATAATTGGCTCTCTTGTCTAACAGAGTCCACGCTTCCATATGCATCCTTATTGTCTTCTACAATATATAATTGGCTCTCTTGTCTAACAGAGTCCATGCTTTTATCTTGTTGTTTTCTACAAAACATCATAAGTCTTTTTTTTTCTTTTTTTTTCAATTTCCTCTCGATTGCTGAATTCTTTCTGTCTTTGCTTCTTCTAAGTCTCTTCATGATTGATTCGACTTATCTTGCAATAGCTTCCACATGATTTGTATTTAATTCTTTCATGTGTATTATCTAATGATATCTATTTTCATCTTGTTTGTTCTTCCATAGGTATAGTTCTTCTTGGAACATATTATCTTCCAAGAGATAGATATACAAGATATGTACAGAGATGATGCAAACAAGATATGTACAAGAAATAAGAAGAGTTTTGTTACCTTTTAGAAGAAGAAGTCTCTTCCATCCTGCTTAGTCTTCTTTGTAGGTTCCTTTTCTTCAACAATTGATGCTTCATGTTTCTCCTTCCTTTTCTTTAGCTCGGGACAATGATTCTTGTAGTGACCATACTTTCGATAGTTGAAGCATTGTACTTCTGAAATGTCTTTCTCTTGATTTGGCTTCCTCCTTGAGCCAAACTTCCTTTTGTTCTTGAAGTTCTTGAATCTTGTTGTGAAGGCTTGATCATCGTACTTCCTTTGGGGTTTCTCTTTTACATTGATCCTTGATTCTTCTTGAGCACAACAAGTCCAAAGTTATTCAAATGTCGGATACTCCTTCCTTGTGTTTATGCTTGTGGCAAATGAATCTCACGTCTTGGGAAGACCATTGAGTACTATGTTCACCAATTTCTTCTCCAAAGTGATCTCTTCAATAGCTTGTAGTTGATCTCTTAACTGGGAGATCCTTCCAAAGTATGATGATATGTTGTCATCATCATTCATCTTCATGTCACAGAGCTCATTCTTCAGACTCATAACTTGTCCAATGTTTCTGACTGAGAAGAGATTTTTTAGGGCATCGTACATCTTCTTCGATACGTCAAGATGGGAGATGTAGGGTATCAAGTGGTATTTTATAGAATCCACTATGATACTCATGGCATTGATGTCAACATCTTTGAACTTCTCCATAGCTGCAACGTTCTACGGTTCCTTCTCTTTTCCTTCTTCAAACTCTGGCTTCACGGTCTTTCCTTTCACGATATCCAACACTCTATTCTTGGCAAGGATGAGGTCAATCCTTGTCTTCCATGCTTTAAAGTTAGAGGCTCCATCTAACTTGTTCTTAGACATCATAGAGTTAGTCATGGCTTGCTTGACTTGGTCAAACCCTAGATTTGACCAAAAATTCAAACTTCACATCTTGGCTTGCTGAGAGTGTCAGGAGATGCGCAAGGCTAGAGCGCGCTGATCTATCTGGAGATTAGGTCAATCCATTCACTTAAGGTGCCTAAAAAAGAGGATTAGGGTTTATGCAACTGCTCCTGCTAGTAACCATAGCGACAGTGTCTTGGAAGCTGCTTCTGCTAGTAACCCTAGTGACAATTCCTCAACGAGCTCAATATCCTAGCGACTATGTTTCCTTCCAGCGTTTAGACTGAATGAAGGAGGTGTGGGCCCATAACCTATTAGAATATGAAAGATGTGTGCTCGTTTTACCATTGACAATACCCTTGTCACCCAACCATAGGCCGAAGCCACCCTCTGAGCACCTTAACCTTGACTGAGAATTACTCCGGAAGAAAACCCTATGCTAGTTAGCCAAACAAGGTATAGCGCATCTTCCTCTCAAGGATAGCGCACCAACAATAGTTGATCAGATAGTCCAAACCCTAGCCAAGAGATAGTACAAGCCAATACTGAAAACTATTTGTTGCAGCAGCTGCACCTACATCTCTCCTCCACACGTGCGCACCAAACTGGGAATTGCAGTGCAAACCAGTTGTTGCTCTGCAATTCTGAGATGTGTCAAATGAGAACTGGCACCCTGTATTTATAGTGGTTCTTCCAGATTTGTTGGGGCTGACTTCTCCTTCTGGGTACATGTCTGTTTAGTATATTATTATTATTTCTGGCTGACTTCTTCTCTTGGAGGCTAATAACCTAATATAAATTATTTTCTTGAGCCGACAAGACTTCTAGGGTTATTGAGCCAACTCATTAGGGTTTTCTCTTGCTTTCTGGAGTCTTCTATTGTCGTCAGGTTTACATGTGGAGGTAAATACCTCCCATAGCTACCATAATATTAACACGTACAAGCCTCTTCATACAATTTCGGTGGAGGATACCACCTTTCTAGAAAGGGATAGGGGGTAAACCAGAACCCTTCCTGGCCTGCAATGCTTCAAAGCCAATCTTTCCCTCGACCTTGGAATAAAATACCACCACTCACCGCTAGTCTAGTCACTATCAGTCATACTAGAGCTCCATCACCAACCTCTGCTAGTAATGTTGGAGATGATTCAACAACCTTTGCGAGTGATGTTGATACCCCACACCCAGCTACTGCTAGTCATGCTGGGGGCACCACTTTAGTCACCACGAGTCTTATCAATGTCACATCTCCGACCTTTGTACATCATGTAGGAGATGATTCTCTCGCCTCTTCTTGTTTCATTGAAAGCTTGTCGCCAACCATTGTGAATGACGTCGGGGGCATCGAGAAGCCTCGATGCCTCAGACGTAAGCCTAAATTCCTTTGTAGGACATGCGAAGGACAACACCTTACTCGTATGTGTCTAGCCACTGTTGAGATACCAGAAGCCTGGGGCTCACTAAAGGGCCCTTCAGATTCTGAGGCATCTGTGGTTTCCCCACACCCCATTCCTCCTATGATTGACGTGGTGGTCACGCCACTGCAATTCCCTATTGACATCACCCCCATTGTCAAGGGTGACGTGTATCTTATCTCCATTATCATGCATTCTCTTCAACCTAGTATTGAAGAAGTGGTCATACCAGTTTAATCTCTGGTCAATCCTACTCTCCTTGTAGAGGGAGATGCATGTTTCAACCATGTCATCAACATTCCCGATCTTGCACCTTCTAAACGAGAGAGGTTTATTCTGTCCTCGAATGCTCTCCCTCCAAGTCCCGAGGAAGTTCCCTTCAATTGGGATGGCCTTGTAGGGTACCCCATGCCCCCACCTATGTATTTTCCTATAAGATACATTATCTAGTCTATCACAGAGACTATGTACTTCGTTAGTGCTTTACCCTCCTCGACTTGGAGAGCTTTGGGTTTTCCCAAGATTATGTCGACTATTCATAAGGTATTGACATTTCACAAAAGTCCATCACGGGAGCCTTGGCCTCCCCCTGGACTTGTTTCCTAGAATCTCCCAAATCAGTTTAATTTAAGATATTTTCCAACTCGTCTAAAAAGAAAAAATATGGTCGAGTGATTTGTCCCTTTCACACTCGTTAAATTGGATTTGAAAGGTCATGATTCTTAGTTAAGCTATTTTCCGACTTGTTACCAAAAAGTGAAAAGATCGCGGAGTGAACTTGTCTTTTTCACACTCATGAATTGGTTTTGAAAACACGTCTATTTGGCACAAGTTTATCCATTTTTCACACCAAGTAGACTAAAAGATATTAAAAAGGACATTTTTTGGCGTTAAGTTGTGATTTCATCTCATGCCCTTTCTTGCAGTATTGAGCCTATAGCCGGTTCTCACTTTGTGTTATAAACCGTTTACCTTAGCAGTTTTTCATCCTCATCCAAGCAGATCCTTGTTTATATCCTCCGCAATTTGACACCCTATACCTAGGAGGGAACATTCTCCTGAGTGTCCATCTACCACATGCATTTCCCTGCATTAAGCATAGGTATGTTCCACTGCTGGAACTAGTTTTTCTTGCTAGCGACACTCGTTTCCTCCTCTGTATCATAACATTCATTTGTCTATGAAAAAACAAAAAAAAGACGGGTTGGAAGAGAGTATTATCTTATATCGGCAACAGTCATGTCGCCTTTGAACATATCACAAAGTTATTTGAGTCCATTCATCATCATGATTTTGGGATTAGCATGGCCTTAGGAAGTTGAGCTCATTACAGAGTCTTCTCTACCGACTGGTTACTCTTCCAGTCCCTATAGAGAATTTCATCGATGCCTCCTGCATCTTATGATTTCATCATTAGGTCTATGTTGCCGGAGTCCTCCATATGTCTCATGCTCTTGTTAAAAGGAAGTCTATCAACCTGTGTTAGCCACTCCTCAAAACTCTTGACTTTGCATGTTGGCCATACCTTCAATTTGTCTCAGAATCACATGATACTATAGTCCTATCATGCACCCTGGCCCTACTTTCATCATTGGTAGGTAACCTTGAACCCATCAATCGACATTTCATCATTGGTCGTTGACTGGGTGGTTTCCCTTGTGTTTGACAACAAGACATCTATTCACACATTGGGATTCGTGCAGTGTCTTGGATTCCATTAGCCTTATTGGTGGTTTCCTCACCTTTGTCAAAAGTTCTCATCATTGGCTGCTATTCAGAGAATATTTTTTGTGTACCTCTTGCACTTGGCACACGCAAAAGACACACATGATCGTTGGTTCATGAACATGTTCTTCGTCCGATTTCCACCAAATCATGATGCTCCTGCTTTGTACTTCGTGTTGACTGATGAGAGATGCCTTAATGCTCTCCTTTTAGTAGATCTCTTTCCATCGACTTCAACCCATTTATTCTGGAAACGAGACCTAGATTCGTATGAGTACCTTGAGACTTGCATTCATTAGTGGCAGGCTCTCTCGCCATCGACAGTTGGGAATACATCAATGTCTCCTGATCAATGGATTATTCAGGTGTTTGACACCAACTCCTTTATTCACACTTGTAAGAATGTACTCAGTGCCTTGATACCTACTTTCATTATCGGTAGGCTATCTCACATTTGTTAATGGTATACCTCAATGACCGGTAATCAAACAATGTCTCATTGTGTTCGACCTCAACTCCTTTATTCACATGATGTAGACTTGCACCTTTGGCGGATTGTATAGAAGATTTGAAGACATCACTATGTAGCCGCAAATTTCCTGAGCTGTTGCTTTCTTTTCATTGGACCAGTACCTATATGACTTCAGTGATCATGGGAGATCAGATTGTACTCCATGGTGTTTGCACCCAATTCATCACCGTGTGAGCAAATTATGAGTGCTTACATGCCCAGTTGGGCTCTGCTAGGCATGACAATTGTGAAGTAAAAGGTTAGAAAGAGAAACTACAAAGCAATAAACAAAACTTAAACTAAAACTAATTAAAACTATGAGCATGTGAGAAAATGAAAAACAAATGTAAATGGACCAATATCACCAATGTATTAGCTGATCTGATTGATGAAATCCAAAGATACACAATGGAGAAAGAGGACTTGGGTCCCTTCCCTCTCCAATGGAAGGCTCTTGAGGCCCTCAACTGATTGCTCTCCTTACAAAGAAAAGATGGAAATGTGGGTGAAAGAACTCCAATCTTGTTCACTCAAGAGAGGGGTGAATAGCTTATGAAATGCAACCTACAATGTGTGTTGCCAAAGAATGAGTCTCTAGAAATCTCAGCAGCATAACAGTATGAAGAATTCCTTGAGAAAATGGTGGTCATTCATGGCTTTTTATAGCCAAGCATTGGGTTATTATGTGGCCTCTTTTGAGTGTGAAAAGGGGCTCTTTAGGGCACAATTAGGTCTTTGACCAGCCCACCATGAGGATTGATCTCGGATTTGGTGTCAAATCGACTTGGGAGCCGATCCATTAGTGGTTGGGAAGCCGACCAGTTTCAATAAATGCGCCGTTTAGTAGGCGCGCGGGTTTTTCGCCAAACAGCCGTCCCTTGTGCACATATGCGCGCCTTGTACGAAGCTGTTGCACGCATACGCGCGCGCGCCCAGAGGATGTAAAGCGCCTTGCAATTTTTTGGCCATTTTGTATAGTTTTGACCCTTTTGCTGTGCTATGGAATTAACCTTGTGCCATGAATGACTTCTTTTCTATTTTGATGATGCAGAGTTTTTGTCGCCACGTGCGGACGAAATTTCAGTGATAACACATGGTATACATATATCTTCAACTTGATTTTTGAGACTGGTTCTACTCGGCCTTGTTTGTGACGACATTTGTATTTGCCTATTCATGGCCACAGACACTTATTTGGTATATTTTTCACATGGATCTGCAGTGTAATTTTTGGCAGCCATGTATGCAAATTCAATATAGAAGGTAATGAGCAACTGAGTTCGTCCAACTGGTTCTCTACCACTCCACTTCTGGGTTATTTATAATGTATTTCGGCCATCGTAGATACTCCTATGACCTCACACATTAGGGGGCATCTGTTAGAGAAAGATTTTCCTCACCCTATGAAATCAATCACAGAGGGCCTTATTCCATTTCCCTATGCACACTTATTTTCCCCGATTGATAAACCCAGAGACAAAAATACAAAATTTTCCACTTGTATGCATCTTGCACACTATACAACAAGCGTATACGCAGTTTGCTCCACTACAACCCGTGTACATCGGGATTTGTGCCAAAAAATCAAAATTAAATGTTGGGTTTCGATGTCACGATAGGAGATCTCTGATCCTTGGCCTTCCATATACTGGAAACATTCTAACTTGGCCCTTCAGTTCCATTTTGAAGGCTATAAGTGGCCCAATTCCGAGCTATGGAAAATGAGATAATTCAACTTTGAGAGAAAAGTTACTCTGGAGAAATTATTGCTTCATATTGAGTCTACATTCCTTTGTCCTTTAAGTCTGAACACATTGTTCAACCCCCAATCTCTTCCCTTATTGATGAAGAACCTCATTGTCTCCCTTCTTTGAGCTTGCCTTTGGTGGAGGATTGAAGTGTTGGAGGCCCAGTTGGAAGGAACTTGGATTCTCGGTTCCAAACCATGCCGACACAGAAGTTTGTAATGTTTTCACTTCTGTTGATCATTTATTAATAGAAATACTTTCTTCCTGCCCAATTGATATCTTGCAAATATATGAGTTATTATCCATGGGTATGTTTGTTTTGTATATTAATGGATTATGCTATCTAATGTGCTAACCTTTTATATTATCACCATATGCTTGATTTGCTTGTTTGTTGAGAACTTGTTGCAGGTATAAAGCTTTGGGTCAAAGTGCTCAACGATGGACATCATCAAACATCTTGACGAGGTAGGTCATTTCCTTATCTCACTTGCACATTAGTTTATATAGCATGTTTTTGGGATAGAGTTGATTTCTACAGTCATATCCGTCTGTTGTGGTTTACCCTAGCCATAGAGAGATTTTCCTCGTAACACCCAATGGTTGGAATCCCATCCCCACCTGAAAGGGGTTGTAGCCAGTTGAGCTATGTAGGGCTTGGTTGTAGCTATGTTGGATATAGGGAAGACTCTCATCCCATGTGCGGGGGTGTTTTGAATTGTATATGCAGATGATATGTACGATCATATGATTAACGACCTCAGTTTGGCCATCTATCTGGGGGTGGAAGGAAGTGGATTTGGTGAGCTTGGTATCCAACAGTGACCAGAGGCTCGACCAAAATGTGCTAAGGAACCGACTATCACGGTTAGAGATAATGGTTTGTGGGATCCCAAAATGTACCCATACTTGTTCAAAGAAGAGCTTGGCAGTGGCTTCTGCTGTGATGTTCTTCTTGCAGGAAGCTAGAATTGCCATATTGGAAAAATGATCAACAACCAAAAAAACATAGTCATTTACCCTCTTCGTGGATAGGAGGTCCAACATGTAGTCCACTAATATGGATTCCCATGACCTTTCAGGAGTAGGCAGAGGGGTGTACATGCCCTGTTTCTTTGTGGTCGGTTTGACAATAGTGCAGGCGATGCAGGACCTGATATACTTGCCGACATCCTGTCAAAGTTTCGGCCAGTTGAAATGTTTATGTAGCACTGCGACTGTCTTTTCGATGCCAAAGTTTCCTGCCACCCGAATGTAGCGAGATTCCCAAATCCGATTCGCGCGCTCACTTGATGGAATGTAGAGATGGCCCAAACAATAGAACAACCTATCCTGAAGATGGAAATTAGTGACCACTGAGTTGGTGCCCAACATTTGGTAGATGGTGGAGAAGTCAGGGTCTGTCTTGTAGAGGTGGGGCCATCCATAGGTCTCGTGGACGCAAGATTATAGCACCGTGGTGAGTGTCGCGACTGGAGGGCGGTTGAGGCAATCAACAACTCAATTGGTACTTCCTGTTTTATACTTGATGTTGAGGTGGAATTGTTGTAAGCATGTGGATCACTTCTGATGGTGTTCATTCTGCAATTTACCTTGGGTTTGCATTAATTGTAGTGGCTTGTGATTAGTGTGGATGACTGTCTCCTTCCCAAGAATGTAATGTCTCCACTGGCGGAAGAATTGCACAGTGGAGTAAATTTATTTGTCGTAAGTAGGGTACTTACAAACATCATCTGATAGCGTCTCAGTATGGTATGCCATGGGGTGGTCGTGTTGAATGAGAATGATGCCCACAACATAGTCTAAAGCATCTGTCTTGATCTCAAAGGGATGTTACAGGTCTGATAATGAAAGTATTGGGGATGAGAACAAACAATTATTCAAGTCCTTGAAGGCTTGTTGTTGGGACAAGCCCCACATAAATTTTTCCTTACCGCCACCCCTGGTTACTTGGCTAAGGGCCCATTCGATATGAGAGAATCCCAACACGAACATGCAATAGAAATTGGCAAGGCCCAAGAAGCTTCGAAGTTGAGTGAGTGTGGTTGGGGCTGGCCAGTCACGGATGACCTAGATCTTGGCTAGATCCACATGCTCAACATGTTGATCAATGATGTAGCCTAAGTAATGGATCCTATCCATGGTGAAGGAGCATTTTTCCAAGTTTTCATATAGTTTGCGTTGCCGCGGGGTGTGCAAAACCTGCTGAATATGTTGCAAGTGTTCCTCCCAAGTCTTTCTGTAGATAAGGATGTCATCTAGATACACCACTACAAAAGTATTGGTGAAAGGTCATAGGATATCATCCATCATCCTCATAAAAGTTACTGGAGCATTTGTCAAACCAAAGGACATGACCAACCATTCAAAACAACCTTTTGACTTGAAGGCGATCTTCCACACATGTATATGTTCTATTGGGACTTGGTGGTAGCCAAACTTCAGATCAATCTTACTAAAGTATTTGGCCCTCGTGAGTTGATCAAGGAGGTTTGCTATTTGGGGAATCGAGCACTAGTTCCAGACTATGATTTTATTTAGGGCCCAGTAATCAATGTAGAGTTTCCAGGTCCCATCTTTCTTCTACACTAGCATGATTAGGCTCCCACAAGTCAATGAGATGGGATGGATGTGCCCCTTGTGGAGAAGTTCTTGGATATGCGTCTTGATCTCCTCATTTTCTAATAGAGAGTGACGATAGACTGGTCCATTGGGTAGTGGTGCACCCGGGGTCATATCGATGGGATGCTTGACCTAGCAGTGTATAGGTACCCTAGTAGGAGAAGAGAAAATATCTGAGTATTCTTCCACGACCTTATCCACTTGCTTCTGTTGTGTTGAGAGATTGGTCACGGAGGCCCTGGATGTGGCTGCGATATTTTGCTCACTTTGAGAGCGAATCACAAATAAGACAGATTTTTCGGTTTGAGAGATGACCTTCCTGCATTGCTTGGAAGAGATCAAGAAAATAACACTAGTAGGGACTGCCTCGGGTATCCTGCACAATTTCCTGTTCAAAGTAATAATAACACTATGAGGCCTAGACTCATATACAACATGATGTTTCCATAAATAAGGTTGGCTCAAAATAACATTACAAACTTCGAGAGGAGAAACATCACACAATACCTCGTGTTTGAAGGGCTTGATGTCGTATGACAATCGACATTGTTGGTTGACGCGGAGATCGCTTCCTTGGCGAAGCCATCCGATGGTGTAGGGTTGTGGGTGCGACATTGTTGGCAGGGCCAACCACTTGACGACCTCTGCTGAGATGAGGTTCTTTTGTCTACTACTATCAATGATGAAGTGTAGTGGGGTTCCTTTCACCCACATCTATGAATGGAAGAGGCTCTCACCTTCTTCTAGCTCATCTGGTTCACTAGGCTAGAGCTTGGTGGTAGAAACTATGGCATTGGGTTCCACGTCAATGATCCGTCTTCCCATTTCTGGTTCAGATTCAGAGTCATAACCCGTATCTGATTCAAAGGCTTTCACTTCGGCCACCAACAACTGCTTTGAGTGGAAATCAATAGTGTTATACAAAGGGCTCTTATGGAAGTTACACCACTTCCCGATATCTTTGTTTGTCTTTCTGGTGTCCTTCTTTGCTTGCAGTTTGGATTGGTTGTCTTTATACTATCCATCTTTTCTCTCTCCTTTGTTATGTGGGTTGGGGCCACCCTTTCCTGGCTTTTGCTGTGAGGCATTCTCAGGCCCAAATTGTTGCATCTTTTGTTTGATCTTCTACTCGATTTTGACGATAGATCGGTAGGCTGTGCCCAAGGACGAAATGTCTAGAAATTTCATTTCGGTTTGTATGTATCTATGCAAAGCACCGTGATACTTGAGCACCATATGTCACTCTAAATCTTTGATACCCATCTTGGTGCGCAAGGTATGGAAGATATTTGTGAACTTTGGCACTGCTTGGTCTCTTTCTTACCGCAATGTGGTCCATTTGGTATACAAGTCGTCATAACTTTCGACATGGTAGTATTGTTCCTTAATAACATCTATGAAGGATTCCAAGGTAGTCGTGACTGTAAATAATGAGGGTTCCTTTTTTTCCTTTTGCTCACAAAACGTTTTCCACCAATCTTTGACATGGGGAACGAATTTGAGGAGTGAAAAAGTAATCTTTTCTCTATTCGAAAAGTTATGGACAAAAAAATACCCTTCTAGTAGATTCAACCACTTGTCTACAACATCTGCATCTATTTGACCTTCAAATATAATAATATCGAAGTTTATTTGTACCTTGAAGGGGGCGGCACCTCCGATCGAGGAAAATGTGTCGTCTGTTGGTAGCCTCCGAAGGATTTGCGCGAAACTATCCATCTTCTCGTTCCTTTATTGCGTGAGGGCTTCCTCAAGCAACATTTTGAAAAGATATCCTGTCCCATCATCTTTATTTTCTCCTGCCATGAGAGGTCGCTTGGGCATGCGAGAGATTTTTTCCTCAAGAGAAACAAGCTCGAGACCCAATTCTCTGTACCCTGACCTCGTTGGGGACATCCATTAAGATGACAAGGAGAAGACTGCTCTGATACCACTAATCCATATTTTATGAGCAAAACAAAATAAATATAGATGATTAAAATATGCTTAACACAGAATAATAGAGATACAGTAAAACTGGTTTTCTATTCAATAAGGAAATAAGCCAAAACTGTAAAATGCATCGGAAAAAAAGATTGTTGGAATGGTGGGGGCTTATCTCTAGAAGAGATGTGATGACTATGCTCATTCTCTAGAAGATGATTAAAATGAGGCTCTGAAGGAATTTTTTAAAATAAACCAGAATGTCACAAACCCTAGACATCCCAAAACCTAACCCTAGGAGATGAAGCACCAAAAGTCACGTGGGCCCGATAACGGGGTGGGAGAAGCTTCCGAAGGGGCCCTATAAGGCATTCGTTCTGCAAGTGCAACCAAAATTTGTCGCCCACCTGGAAATTATGTGGCACTCGATGTTGATCATGAAGTTGCTTGTACTTCACATTATACTTCTGTAGAATATCCTGAAATTGTTGGTAGATGTGTTGGATCCGCTCAATGAACCAGGTGGCTTTGTCAGCTTTTGGTGGAGCAGGGGACTAGTCGGACAAGGTGGTCACCAGGGGTAGTGCAATATCCATGGGGCCTAATGGTTGGAATACTAACCCCACCTGAAAGGGGCTGTGGCCAGTTGAGCTATGTAGGGCTTGGTTGTAGCTATGCTGGACATAGGGAAGACTCTTATCCCATGCGTGAGGGTTTTTTGAATTATACATGTGCAGGATATGTACGATCATCCAATTGACGACCTCAGTTTGGCCATCTGTTTGGGGGTGGAAGGCAGTGGATTTGGTGAGCTTGGTATCCAGTAGTGACCAGAGGATCAACTAGAATGTGTTGAAGAACCAACTATCGCGGTCAAAGATAATGGTTTTTGGGATCCAAAAATGTACCCATAATCATTCAAAGAAGAGCTTGGTCGTGGATTTTGTTGTGATGTTCTTCTTGCAGGAGGCTAGAACCGCCATCTTGGAAAAGTGATCAACAACCACAAAAACACAACCATTTTCCCTCTTGGTGGACGGGAGGCCCGATATGTAGTCCATTGAGATGGATTCCCATGGCTTGTCAAGAGTAGGCAGAGGGGTGTACGTGACTTGTTTCTTTGTGGTCAGTTTGGTAATAGTGGAAGTGGTGTAGGACCTGATATACTTTTTGACATCCTGTCGAAGTTTAGGCCAATAGAAATGTTTTTGCTGCACTTCCATTGTCTTTTTGACGCCAAAGTGTTCTGCCACCCGACTCTAGTGAGCTTCCCAAATCATCTTCGTGCACTCGCTTGGTGGAAAGCAGAGGTGGCCCAGACGACACAACAACCCATACAAAAGATGGAAATTAGCGACCACTGAGTTGGCGCCCAACATTTGGTAGGTGGTGGATAAGTCAAGCTCTGTTTTGTAGAGGTGGGGCCATCCAGAGGTCTTGTGGCCACAAGATTCTAGCATCGTGGTGAGTGCCGTGACTGGAGGTCGGATGAGGCAATCAACAACGCAGTTGGTACTTCCTGTTTTATACTTGATGTTGAGGTGGAATTGTTGTAAGTATGTGGACCACTTCTAATGGTGGTCATTTTGCAATTTGCCTTGGGTCTGCATGAACTATAGTGGCTTGTGATTAGTGTGGATGATTGTCTCCTTCCAAAGAATGTAACGTCTTAGCTGGTGGCAGGCTTGCACAATGGAGTACATTTCTTTTTCGTAAATAGGGTACTTACGGACATCATCTGATAGTGTCTCACTATGGTATGCCACCAGGTGGCCGTGTTGAGTGAGAATGATGCCCACAACATAGTCTGAAGCATCTGTTTCAATCTCAAAGGGATTTTGTAGGTCCGGTAATGAAAGTACTGTGGATGAGCACAAAAAATTCTTCAAGTCCTCGAAGGCTTGTTGTTGGGATAGGCCCCACACAAATGTTTCCTTACCACCACCTCTGGTTACTTCGCCGAGGGCCCATGCGATATGAGAGAATCCCAACACAAACTTGCGATAAAAATTGGCGAGGTCTAATAAGCTCCGAAGTTGAGTGAGTGTGGTTGGGGATGGACAGTCATAGATGATCCAGATCTTGGCTGGATCCACATGCACACCATACTGATCAACAATGTAGCCTTTTTTCCAAGTTTGCATATAGTTTGCGCTGCTGCACAGTGTGCATAACCTACTAAATATGCTGCAAGTGTTCCACCCAAGTCTTATTGTAGATGAGGATGTCATATAGATACACCACTACAAAAGTATTGGTGAAAGGTCATAGGATATCCTCCATCATCCTCATAAACTTTGATGGAGCATTTGTGAAACCAAAGGGTATTGACAATCATTCAAAAATACCTTCTTTTGACTTGAAGGCGGTCTTCCATACATCTGTATGTTCTATTGGGACCTAGTGGTAGCCAAACTTCAGATCAATCTTACTGAAGTATTAGGCTCTCATGAGATGATCAAGGAGGTTGTCAATTCAAGGAATCAGGTACCTATTTTTGACTGTGATTTTATTCAGGACCCGGTAATCAATGCAGAGTTTCCAGGTCCCATATTTCTTCTGCACCAACACGATTGGGCTCCCACAGGGCGATGAGCTAGGAAAAATGTGCCACTTGTGGAGCAGTTCTTAGATCTACCTCTTTATCTCCTCTTTTTCTAACAGAGAGTGACGATAGACTGTCTCATTGGGGAGCGGTACATCTAGGGTTAGATCGATGGGATGCTTGACCTGGTAGTGCTGAGGTACCCCGGTAGGAGAAGAGAAGATATCTGAGTATTCTTCAACAACCTTATCCACTTGCTTCTGTTGCGTGGAGAGATCGATCGTGGAGGCCCTAGATGTGGCTATGATCTTTCGCTCACTTTGAGTGAGAATCACTAAGAAGACAAATTTCCTGGTCTAATAGATGACCTTCTTGCATTTCTTGGCAGAGATCAAGGAAATAACACTAGGAGGGATTGCCTCGGGTATCTTGTACAATTTTTTGTTCAAATTAATAATAACACTACGAGGCCTTGACTCATATACAACATGACATTTCCATAAATAAGGTTGTCCCAACAGAACATTACAAATTTCGAGAGCAACAACATCACACAACACCTCATCTTGCAAGGGCTTGATGTCGTGTGACAGTTGACATTGTTGGCTGACGTAGAGATCGCTTCCTTGGCAGAGCCATTCAATGGTGTAGGGTTGTGGGTACAATGTTGTTGGCATGGCCAACCACTTGATGACCTCTACTAAGATGAAGTTATTCTAGCTACCACTATAACCGATGAAGTGCAGCGGGGTTCCTTTCACCCACATCTGTGAATGGAAGATGCACTCACCTTCTTCTGGCTCGTCTGGTTCACCAAGCTGGAGCTTGGTGGTAGAAACAGTGGCAATGGGTTCCGTGTCAATGATCCATCTTCCCATTTATGTTTCAGACTCAGAGTCAAAACCTGCATCTAATTCAGATACTTTCACTTTGGCCACCATCGACTGCTTTGAGTGGCAATCAACAATGTTATGCCAAGGGATCTTATGGAAGTCGCACCACTTCCTGATATATTTCTTTGTCTTTCCAGTGTCCTTCTTTGCTTCCGAATTGGACTGGTTGTCTTGATATTGTCCATCTTTTCTCTCTCCTTTGTTATGTGGGTTGGGGCTACCCTTTTCTAGATTTTGCTGTGAGGGGTTCCCAGGCCCAAATTACCACGTCTTTTGTTTGAGATTCAGCTTGATTTTGATGACATATCGATAGGCTGCGCCCAAGGACAATATTTCCAGAATTCTATTTCGGTCTATGTGTATCTATTCAAAGCACCGCGATACTTGAGCACCAGATGTCGCTCTGAATATTTTATACCCATCTTGGTGGGCAAGGTATGGAAGATATTTGTGAACTCTGACACTGCTTGGTCTCTTTCTTGCAATAGTGTGGTCCATTTGGTATACAAGTAGTCATAAATTATGATAGGGTAGTATTGTTCCTTAATAACATACCTAAAGGATTCCCAGGTGGCCGTGACTATAAATAATGAGGGTTCCTCTATTTTCTTTTTCTCATAAATAGTTTCCCACCAATATTTGACATGGGGAACGACCTTGAGGAGCGCAAAACTAATCTTTTCTCTATTTGAAAAGTTATGGACAGAAAAATACCATTCTAGAAGATTCAACCACTTATCTACAACATATGTGTCTCTCTGACCTTCAAATATAGTAATATCAAAGTTTATTTGTACCTTGAAGGGGGTGGCGCCTCCGCTCAAAGAAGATGCGTCGCCTGTTGGTAGCTACAGAAAGATTTGCGAGAAACTATCCATCATCTCGTTCCTCTATTGCATGAGGGATTCCTCAAGAATTTTTTTGAAAGGATCTCCTGTCTCGTCATATTTCTTTTCTCCTTTCATCAGAGGTCACTTGGGCATGCAAGAGATTTTGTCCTCAAGAGAAACAAGCTCGAGACCCAATTCTTTGTACCTTGACCTCTTTGGGGACATGCATTAAGACGGCAAGGAGAAGACCGCTCTGATACCACTGATCCATGTTTTATGAGAAAAACGAAATGAATACATATTATTAAAAGATGCTTAACACAGAATAAAAGAGATACAGTAAAATTGGTTTTCTATTCAATAAGGAAATAAGCTGAAACTGTAAAATGCATCGGAAAACAAGCTTGTTGGAATGGTGGCAGCCTATCTTTGAGAAGAGATGTGATGGCTGCGCTCATTCACTAGAAGATGATTACAATGAGGCTCTAAAGACATTTTTTACAATAAAATGGAATGTCACAAACCCTAGACATCCAAAAACATAACCCTAGGAGATGACGTGCCAAAAGTCATGTGGGCCCCGTTTGGGTAAGTTAGTACATCAACTTCCTAGGGTCGTAACTTTTGCATACGATCTCTGTTTGGGGCGCACGATAGCTCGTTGGAAAGGTATCTTTGATAAGATTCATTTTGTGGGATCAGTCAGAGCCTTTTCTTATTGTTGAGGAGATTTATCCATAAAAACCTTCATTTAGGCCCACAAAATGGCCTCGGAAGTTAAAAACTGCTAAAAATAGTAAATTACCAAAATTGCCAGAAAACTGTTTTTAGCCAGTTGGAAAAGTTGGGTGACCACCGATATCCACCTGGATAAATCCTCCCTCCTTATGAATAAATGGTCTCCATTGCGTTGAGTTCCCCAATTAGATGAGGAATTATCTGCTGAATTTGGCCCCGGGTTAGCCACTTGCTTTGGTGTAGGAGCTTCCTGGCTTTCACGACTCGATAAAGATGGATCCTTTGCCGTCGAGTGCCCTTGATATGTGTGTCCACAATCTAATCATCAGATTCCTGTTTCATGTAGTTAGGGTTAATATCTATTGGTATCGACTGCTCAGCTATCTCTGAAGTGTCCAATAATGGTGGTAAATATGGCCGAAGGAGAGCCACGTTGAACACTTGGTGCAGGCCAAGGACAGGGAGAATGTTGAGCTGAAAATCATTGTCACCCAAAACCTTGGTGATAATGTACTACCCATAATAGAGTGGGTGAAGCGTCCGATGGGGCGCTGTAAGGTGTTCTTTCTACAAGTTGACCCAAACTTTCTAACCCATCTGAAACTTATCTGGCACTCGATGTTGATCATGGCATTACTTGTACTTGGCATTAGAATTTTGTAGAATATCCTGAATGTTTTGGCGGATGTGCTGGATCCACTCAATGAAATGAGTGGATTTTTCATCTCCTGGTGGAGTAGGGGACGAGTCGGATGAGGTGGTCTCCAAGGGTAGTGCAACATCCATGGGGCACAATGGATGGAATCCCAATCCCACCTGAAAGTGGTTGTGGCCAATTGAGCTATGTAGGGATCGGTTGTAGCTATGTTGGACATAGGGAAGACTCCCATTCCATGTGAGGGGGTGTTTTGAATTGTACATGCGTGAGATATGTACGATCATCCTATTGATGACCTCAGTTTGGTCATCTATTTGGGGTTGAAAGGCAATGGATTTGGTGTGCTTGGTATCCAGCAGTGACCAGAGGCTCGACCAAAATGTACTGAGGAACCAACTGTCATAGTCTGAGGTAATGGTTTGTGGGATCCCAAAATGTACCCATACTTGTTCAAAGAAAATCTTGGCAGTGGCTTGTGTTGTGATTTTCTTCTTGCAGGTGGCTAGAATCACCATCTTGGAAAAGAGATCAACAACCACACAAACACAGTCATTTCCCCTCTTGGTGGATGGGAGGATCGACATGTAGTCCATTGAGATGGATTCCCACGGCCAGTCAGGAGTAGGCAGATGGGTATACAGGGTCCGTTTCTTTATGGTCAGTTTGGAAATATCGTAGATGGTGTGGGACCTGATATACCTTTCGACATCCTATCAAAGTTTCGACGAGTAGAAATGTTTCTGCAACACTGCCATTGTCTTTTCGACGCAAAGTGTCTTTCCACCCGAATTTAGTGAGCTTCCAAAATCAGCTTCACATGCTCGCTTGATGGAATACAGAGATGGACCAGACGACATAAAAATCCATCCTGAAGATGAAAATTGGTGACCATTGAGTTGGCGCCCAACATTCGGTAGGTGGTGGAGAAGTCAGGGTCTGTCTTGTAGAGGTGGGGCTATCTGAGGGTCTTGTGGCTGCAAGATTCTAGCACCGTGGTGAGTGTCACAACTGGAGGTCGGCTAGGGCAATCAACAACTCAGTTGGTACTTCCTATTTTATACTTGATGTTGAGGTGGAATTGTTGTAAGTATGTGGACCACTTCTGATGGTGGTCATTCTACAATTTTCCTTGGGTCTGCATGAACTATAGTGGCTTATGATCAGTGTGGATGATTGTCTCCTTCCCAAGAATGTAATGTCTCCACTGGCGGCAGGCTTGCACAATGGAGTATATTTCTTTTTCGTAATTGGGGTACTTACGGAATCATATGATAGTGTCTCACTATGGTATGCCATGGGGTGGTTGTGTTGAGTAAGAATGATGCCCACAACATAGTCTGAAGCATCTGTCTGGATCTCAAGGGGATGTTGCAGGTCCGGTAATGAAAGTACTGGGGATGAGCACAAACGATTCTTCAAGTCCTTGAAGGCTTGTTATTGGGATAGGCCCCACAAAAATATTTTCTTACCACAACCTATGGTTACTTGGCTGAGGGACCATGCGATATGAGAGACTCCCAACACGAACCTGCGATAGAAATTGGTGAGGCCCAAGAAGCTCTGAAGTTGAGCGAGTGTGGTTGGGATTGGCCAGTCACAGATGATTTGGATCTTGGCTGGATCCACATGCATACCATGCTAATCAACGATGTATCCTAAGTAATAGACCCTGTTCATGCTGAAGGAGGATTTTTCCAAGTTTGCATATAGTTTGCGCTACCGCAAGGTGTGTAGAACCTGCTGAATATGTTGCAAGTGTTATGCACAACTCTTTCTATAGATGAGGTTTTCATTCAGATATACCACTAAAAAAGTATTGGTGAAAGGTCATAGGATATCATCCATCATCCTCATAAAAGTTGTTGAAGCATTTGTCAAACCAAAGGGCATGACCAACCATTCAAAAAGACTTTCTTTTGACTTGAAGGCAATCTTCCATACATCTGTCTGTTCTATGGGGACCTGGTGGTAGCCAAACTTCAGATCAATCTCACTGAAGTATTTGGGGAATGAGGTACCGGTTTTGGAATGTGATTTTATTTAGGGCCCGGTAATCAATGTAAATATACCAGGTCCTGTCTTTCTTCTGCACCAACATGATTGGGCTCCCACAAGGCGATGAGTTGGGACGAATGTGCCTCTTGTGGAGTAAGTCTTGGATTTGCCTCTTTATCTCATTTTTTAACAAAGAGTGGCAGTAGAATGGCCTATTGGGTAGCGGTGCGCCTGGGGTCAGATCAATGGGATGCTTGACCTGACAGTGTAGAGGTAGCCTGGTAGGAGAAGAGAAGATATCTGAGTATTCTTCCACGACCTTATCCACTTGCTTTTGTTGTGTGTAGAGATTGGTCGCGAAGGCCCTGGATGTGGCTGCAATCTTTCACTCACTCTGAGAGCGAACCACAGAGAAGATAAATTTCCCAGTCTGAGAGATGACCTTCCTACATTGCTTGGCAGAGATCAAGGAAATAACACTATGAGGGACTGCCTCGGTTATCCTGTACAATTTATTGTTCAAAGTAATAATAACACTATGAGGCCTAGACTCATATACAACATGATGTTTCCATAAATAAGGTTGGCCCAAAATAAAATTACAAAGTTTGAGAGGAGCAACATCACACAATACCTCATCTTTGAAGGGCTTGATGTCGTACGACAATCGAAACTGTTGGTTGATACAGAGATCGCTTCCTTGGTGGTTCCATCCAATGGTGTAGGGTTGTGGGTGCGACGTTGTCGGAAAATCCAACCACTTGATGACATCTACTAAGATGAGGTTCTTCTGGCTACCTCTATCAACAATGAAGTGCAAAAGGGTGCCTTTCACCCACATCTGTGAATGGAATATGCACTCAACTTCTTCTGGCTCGTCTGGTTCATCAGGTTGGAGCTTAGTGGTAGCAACAGTGGCACTGGGTTCCATGTCAATGATCTGTCTTCCCATTTATGGTTCAGAATCAAAGTCAAAACTCGCATTAGATTCAAAGGCTTTCATTTCATCCACCAATGACTTCTTTTATCGAAAATCAACAGTGTTATGCCAAGGTCTCTTATGGAAGTCACACCACTTCCTGGTATCTTTATTTGTCTTTTCGGTGTTCATCTTTACTTGCAGATTGGATTGGTTTTCTTGATATTGTCCATCTTTTCTCTCTCCTTTGTTATGTGGGTTGGGGCCGCCCTTTACTGTATTTTGCTGTGAGGGGTTCCCAGGCCTAATTTGTTGTGTCTTTTGTTTGAGCTTATGCTCGATTTTGACGGCATATTGGTAGTTTGCGCCCAAGTTCGAGATGTCTGGAATTCCATTTCGGTCTGTATGTATCTATGAAAAGCACCATGATACTTGAGCACCAGATGTCGCTCTGAATATTTGATACCTATCTTGGCGTGCAATGTATGGATGATAGTTGTGAACGCTGACACTGCTTGGTCTCTTTCTTTCCGCAATGTGGTCCATTTGGTATACAAGTCGTCATAAATTCCGACATGGTAGTATTGTTCCTTAATAATATCCCTAAAAGATTCTCAGGTTGTTGTGACTGTAAATAATGAGGGTTTCTCTGTTTCCTTTTACTCATAGAAAGTTTCCTACCAATCTTTGACACGGGGAACGACTTTGAGGAGTGCAAAAGTAATATTTTCTCTATTCGAAAAGTTATGGACAAAAAAATACCCTTCTAGTATATTCAACCACTTGTTTACAACATCCATGTCTATATAGCCTTCAAATACAGGAATATCAAATTTTATTTTTACCATGAAGGGGGTGGCGCCTCCGCTCGAGGAAGATGCATCGTCTGTTGGTAGTCGTCGAAGGATTTGTGCGAAACTATCCATCATCTCGTTCCTCTCTTGCATGAGGGATTCCTCAAGAAACATTTTGAAAGGATCTCATGTTTCTTCATATTTATTTTCTCCTTCCATGAGAGGTTGCTTGGGTGTGTGAGAGATATTTTCCTCAAGAGAAACAAGCTGGAGACCCAATTCTTTGTACCCTAACCTCGTTGTGGACATGCATTAAGACGACAAGGAGTAGATCGCTCTGATACCATTGATCCATATTTTATCAGAAGAATGAAATGAATATAAATTATTAAGACGTGCTTAACACAAAATAACAGAGATACATTAAAACTGGTTTTCTATTCAATAAGGAAATAAGCTGAAACTGTAAAATGCAGTGGAAAACAAGCTTGCTGGAATGGTGGCGGCTTATCTCTGAGAAGAGATGTGATGGTTGCATTCATTTGCCATAAGATGATTACAATGAGGCTCTAAAGGAAGTTTTTACAATAAACCAGAATGTCACAAACCCTAGACATCCAAAAACCTAACCCTAGGAGATGAAGCGCCAAAAGTCATGTGGGCCTCATTTGGGTAAGTTAGTACATCAATTTCTCGTGGTCGTAACTTTTGCATACGATCTCTGTTAGGGGCACACAATAGCTCGTTGTAAAGGTATTTTCAAAGAGATTCATTTTGGGGGATCAATCAGATCCTTTGGCCATCATTAAGAAGCTCTATCCTAGAAAACCTTCATTTAGGCCCTCAAAATGGCCCCAGAAGTTAAATACTACTAAAATAGTAAATTACCAAAATTGCCAGAAAACTGTTTTGATCTAGTTGGAAAAGGTGGGTGGCCATCGATATCTACTTGGATCAATCCTCCATCCTTAGGAACCAATGGTATCCATTGCATTGAGTTCCCCCATCAGATGAGGAAATATTTGCTAAATTTGGCCCCGGGTGAGCCACTTGCCTTGGTGTAGGAGCTGCCTTGCTTTGACGAATCGATAAAGCTGGATCCTTTGGTGTCGAGTGCCCTTGATCTGTGTGTCCAAAATATGATCACTATATTCTTGTTTCATGTGACCATCGTTGAGCTCTGTTGGTGTCAACTGCTCAACTATCTCTGAGGTGTCCAATAATGGTGGGAAATATGGTCAAAGGAGAGCCATGTTGAAGACTGGGTGCATGCCAAGGAAAGGGAGAATGTTGAGCTCAAAATCATTATCACCAAAAACATTGGTTATGATGTATGACCCATAACGGAGTGGGTGAAGCTTTCGATGGGGCCCTGTAAGGCGTTCTTTCTGGAAGTGTAACCAAACTTTGTCTCCCACCTGAAACTTATGTGGCACCCGATGTTGATCATGGCGCTGCTTGTACATGGCATTAGACTTCTGTAGAATATACTGAACTTGTTGGTGTATGTGTTGGATATTCTCAATGAACTGGGTGGATTTGTTAGCTTCTAGTGGAGTAGGGGATGAGTCGAACGAGGTGGTCGCCAGGGGTAGTGCAACATCCATGGGGTCCAATGGTTGGAATCCCAAACCCACCTGAAAAGGGATGTGGCTAGTTGAGCTATGTAGGGCTCAATTGTATCTATGCTAGACATAGGGAAGACTCTCATCCCATGTGCGAGGGTGTTTTGAATTGTACATGCGCAGGATATGTACAATCATCCAATTGACGACCTAAGTTTGGCCATCTATCTGGGGGTGGAAGCCAGTGGATTTGGTGAGCTTGGTATCCAACAATGACCAGTGGCTCAACCATAATGTGCTAAGGAACCGATTGGTGCGGTCTGAGATAATGGTTTGTGGCATCCCAAAATGTACACATACTCGTCCAAAGAAGATCTTGGCAATGGATTCTGCTGTGATGTTCTTCTTACAGGCGGCTAGAATCACCATCTTGGAAAAGCGATCAACAACCACAAAAACACAATCATCTCCCCTTTTGGTGGACAGGAGGCCCAACATGTATTCCATTGATATGGATTCCCATGACCTATTAGGAGTAGTGAGAGGGTTGTACAGGCCATATTTCTTTGTGGTCGGTTTGGTAATAGTGTAGGCAGTGCAGGACATGATATGTTTTTTGACATCCTGTCGAAGTTTCGGTCAGTATAAATGTTTCTGCAACACTGCTAGTATCTTTTTGACCCAAAGTGTCCTACCACCCTACTCTAGTGAGCTTCCCAAATCAGCTTCATGGGCTCGCTTGATGGAACGTAGATATGCCCCAGATGGCATAACAACCCGTACTGAAGATGGAAATTAGTGACCACCGAGTCGACGCCCAACATTTGGTAGGTGGTGGAGAAGTCAGGGTTTGTCTCAGAGAGGTGGGTCCATCCAAAGGTCTCATGGCCGCAAGATTCTATCATCATGGTGAGTGCTGCGACTGGAATCCTGTTGAGGAAATCAACAACTCGGTTGGTACTTCCTGTTTTATACTTGATTTTGAGGTGGAATTGTTGTAAGTATGTGGAACACTTCTGATGGTGGTCATTTTGAAATTTGCCTTGGGTCTGCATGAACTGTAGTGGCTTATGATTAGTGTGGATGACTGTCTCCTTCCCAAGAATGTAATGTCTCCATTGGCAGTAGACTTGCACAATGGAGTGCATTTCTTTGTCATAAGTAGGGTACTTACGGACATCATTTGATAGTGTCTCACTATTGTATGCCACGGGGTGGCAGTATTGAGTGAGAACGACACCCACAACATAGTATGAAGCATCTGTCATGATCTCAAAGGGATGTTGTAGGTCCAGTAATGAAAGTACTAGGGATGAGCACATAGGATTCTTCAAGTCCTCAAAGGCTTGTTGTTGGGACATTTGCCACAGAAAATTTTCCTTACCGCTGTTAACGCCCTGTAAATTCCTAGAGGTTGTCAGGGTAGAAGAAATTTACAAGAGGTAACTTTATCCAACAACTTTGAAACTGGAATCAAGCCCTACCAGTTTCAGAGATGGATCTCTCTTATGATTTAACTATGTTTTAACTTTAAGATATTAGGCTAGTTATATAAAATAAGATTGACTGGTTTGTTGTTTTTGTTAAGTTGGATGAAGGGGCTTTACGCATCCATTGGGCTATGGGGTCTGTATTATAAAGATATAAATCTAAACAAGAAACAAAAAGATTCTTTCACAGGGAAAGATAATGCATTCGTTGGATTCTTTAGTATTAAAGTGATGAATAACATAAGAGATAAGAATATCAATTAAAGTAAAGAAGCATTTAATAATTTCTTCACTATAATATCAGAAGATAAACATTAAAACCTTTCAAAGTCAGAAAACAGGGTATACAAAGATAAATCCTGCAACATGCGTTACTTTTAAAAGATTAGATTGGAAAAAAAATATGACAACTGAGTTAGAAGAACATTCAACATAGAAGAGAAAAACATCACCAATGAATAACAC
This sequence comes from Picea engelmannii, assembly GCA_009831015.1. Taxonomy (NCBI): domain Eukaryota; kingdom Viridiplantae; phylum Streptophyta; class Pinopsida; order Pinales; family Pinaceae; genus Picea; species Picea engelmannii. The sequence goes on from ML777421.1 coordinate 2,259,757, forward strand.
ATGAGAATCCTGTGAAAACATCTCTTTGTATTAATGGAAGATCTCTTGATAAAGATTACAGTCTTGTAGCTTGCAGGGCATAAAGATCAACCCTGAGTACTTCAAAGTTTGAAGTATTTATAATCAAAATTACATACGACCCTGTCATTAAAGATCAGGACATGGCAAATCTAAATTTAGCTAACTAACTTAACAAGATACAAAAATTTAGGAAACTGCTTGATGATGTGTTGAAACTTCATGCTGATTTCTGGGGTGAACCGTTGGTGAGGCCTCTGCATGAACTTGTCTGACTGGATAGCTGACTAGGCTTGGACACCTCATTGACTACTCGATCAGATTGCAAAGCTCTTCCCATCGAAGGTGACTAGGAACGCTGACTTTGAGTAATCTTTGGTATACTTCATCCATCTCTTTGTACTAGGCAAAATTTGGCTTGATGATGAAGATGTACCGGATCTCATGCTGTATACTAATGTCTAACTATAAAGAATCTAAGAATGCCTTGCCCGTGATATTGCCTTATATTCCTGAGAATTTTGAACTATCCTTAGCCACAGTGGCTAGTTTCTTTTTGTAATAGGCAAGCGTCATTAACTTGTCATTTATAACTCTCATACCAGGAAGGCCTTTCTTCTACAGAGCTTTGATATTGCTGAAAAATCTTTGCACTCCTGCGTCCATGGTCTGGACCTTTTCCTCTAGCTGTAGCATCAGTCCTCTCTTGGTTAGGACCCTCTTGACCTCAAGGATGGTCTCTGTCCTATCTTCTATTTTTAACTCCTCTAGCTCCTCTCTGGTTTTGGAATTCAGAAATTTGATGATCTCACCAGCTTTTGTGGGCATCTCTCCCAGTTCTGCTCTTATCTTTTCGATAGCTTGCTGACTTCTTTGCACCAACTCGTTTTGCTCGAACATGATTTGTATCATTAGCCATATTTCATTCATGGACTTGGTGATGTCCATCCAAACACTTTCCTTGACCTCGGCAAGTGTTTTGCCTGCCACTGTTTGCTTATGAAGCTGTTGCAATTCCTGTTTGAGATGGTCTGATGTTTGTTTTTCCTTGGAGTAGCTAGTTTGGTAAGAAGACTTGAGTTCTTGAAGGTTCTCAATCTCCTTTTTGAGTCTTCTAATCTCTGTCTCTTGCAAATTCATCTCTTCCATGGATTCAGCCAGTTCAATTGTTTTCTCCAGAGCTGTCAGTGGAGTTGCTGAGGGAATTTTTGCTACAGACATTGTTCTTACTCCTGTGAGTGGAACTACACTCAGTGGAATGAATTCCATGGGCTTTGACTGCTCCTTCTCTTTCACTAGTTTTTCCAATTCTGCTTCCATTTCCTTCAATTGTGCATTCTGCTCCATGTTCAGCTTGAGCATCTCATCCTTTTCCCCTTCTGTCTCTGCTATTTCCTTTGCCTGTGAATCTTCTATTGGTGGAAATTTCAACTGTTTCCTCAGAGATTTTATATCAAAATTTTTCTTTTTGAGCATCTCCTCGACTGCTTTCACATTTGAGGGATCATATATGATCTTGAGGACTAGTTCCTCCAATGTCTTAATCCTGTTATCCTTGGAAAATGATGATATTTTTTCTAAATTCAGTTGTGTCTTGACATTGTTCAGAGATACTTGTAACTTGGAGGCAGCAATAAAAGCATGTGCCAATGTAGAGAAAACCATTTCTCTAGTTTGCCTGTGCAGATCCATTTGATCAGCTGGATGCACATATTTAGTCTGAAATTCGAATGTTGCCCTTTTGTAATCGGTGATTACTTTCGGGTCTGGCACCTATGCTTGCAGAAATGCCATGTGCATTCTCCCCTTCTCAGTGTCGAATGCAGACAACATTCTATGTTGTGCAGTTGATGTTTGCTTCCAGAATTGAGCATACATGCTATTGGTCAGCGTCTGATTTTTCTTTTTGATTGGATCATACTTTTCAAAAATACTCAATTTCGGTCCTATTTTTCTCGGTTGGTTGGCTGGTGGAGTATCTGTAGGCTTCTTGGGCAACACTGTGGTCATGATTTGTTTGCTTCTTGTACTAAGGAGCGACCGATCAACCTCCATAGTTGTAGTGGATTGAATTCCCTTTTCACCAGTCCTGTCAGGTGCCTGACTAGTTTTTGGCCTCTTGGTGTGTAATTGGAACTCCTCGGACGATACTTCAGTGATGGAAGGTGAAGTGTCCTTCCTGGTCCTTTTCTCCTTGGGACCTGTGGTGTAGTCATCTGTGAGATAGCGACCGAAAGGTCCCCCTGTTCTGTCTCAACTAGAGTGTTTGGCTCCCATTCTGTTTGGTTGGCAAATTTCTCTATCTCAGGCCTAGATGTGTGGACATATGGGATATTCTTATTTTTAATCCTCATTTCTGAAATTATCCTGCAGGGGTCATAATGCCATATGAAGCTAACAAAAAACTTCATCTCCTTTAATAGTCTATCTGCTTCCTCCCCAACACCTCGGCTATTGCAGATGAATGATCCTATTTTCCTTTTGATCCTAAGCTGTTTCTTCTTTTTCAGAGACACAAAATGTATGTCATCTGAATTGATCATCTGCCTTATGTACTCCAGGGAAAAAATCCTTATGGGTAGATACTTGGGTAACTTGTATGGAGCCAATTCACATCCATACACTTTGATCTCCATGTGGTCCTGGTACAGGTACCAGTCTCCCATTTTTGCAAGGTATGAAAGGTGTAAGATCCTCTGAATTTCCTCATTTATTCTCGGCTCATGTCTACCATTGAGCATGCTCACCACAGGATGGTAGAACTGCTCGATAAATTGTTTGAAGCTGAATTATGTAGAGTTGTGTCTGAGCAATGAAGTCCACGTTGCACCGCCTGTGGCCTCCCATCCTTGTCCATCTTCTGCATTGAAAAGGAGAATTTGTCTGCTTGAAAGAATATGAACATGTAAGCCAGTATTGAGGAATACCGGAACATGCCTTCTATGATGAAAATTGAGAATTTCTCATGAATGTTGTCTTCCAGGAAGGTGTTGTAGTCGAACTGAGTGGTGGGTCTCTCATCTGTGGAGAAAATGGACAGAAAACCCAATATGGGTTCATCCACCCATTGATCTGAAAAATACCCAAGCAGGGCGCAGAGCGATGAGATGACCTGGTTTCCCTTCACTAAGAACAAGGATGAAGGATACGGGGGATTTGTAGTGGGGAGCTTAGCGGCCCGTGGGAGGAAAAGTTTAAAAATCTGAGCTCTTTGAGGGAATGACAATTTCTGGTAGAGTTCTGTGATGATTTCAAGGTTGAAAGGTGAGGCAGATTTGACTCTGGGTATCTGCATCATCTGATCAATGGTTTCTGGTGTAATGAAGAAAAAAGTTTCTCCAGATGAAGAAACTATGACTCTCTAGTCGGGAAGGTAATGAGCTTGGCATTTGAGGGCGAATTCGAGGAAATGGTGAACTTGGGGGAAAATATATAGGGGAAAGTTTGACTCTCAGAGCCCAATTTCATCGCTCTGGTCAAGGAAAACCTCTTTGATCCATGACTGCAATTCCAGGAAGTCGAATTTTCATCTAGTGTCTGCGATTAAATTGTCTTTGTCGGCTAGAGGGATATTGTAGAGGGAGGAAAGGATTTTCCTCGGCTTCTGTTCTCTTTGATTTTGGCGCCATCGCTGTAAAAATACCTGCAAATCAAATAATCGTTAGTGGGGATGATGGTGGCTTTGGACAGTTGACAGTAACAGAGAGGAAAATGGGGAAAATATTCTCTGGTGCGGTGACAGGGTAAATGACGAGGGAATGAAGGGTGAAGGTAGTTTTGAGCAAATGGATACCCGTTGGGCGCGGGAGACAGGTCAACAGGTTAACGGATAAGTTAGCCAGTAATAAATGGCCAACGGGCCGTTTAGAGGGTGAGATGGCAGGTGACAATGACTGAAAAATATGTCTGGGCGATGTGGCGGGGGTTGATTGGGGAGTAACCATGGTGAGAGGACTTGTAAAGGGTGAACAAGGGGAATGGACTGACAGAGTAATGAGATGTGACCTCTAGGGGAAAAATGTGGATAATGACGTCCTGGGGTGATAAGGTATGTCAGACCTTAGGAGGAGGTGGGAGTCTGACCCAATAGATTCTTACCACATAGATGGAAAAGGGCCCGCCAGAAAACATTCCATTCTGGACCCCCCCCCTCTGTTAAAGACAGATCGATCGGGGGAGTCCAAAAAACACCATGAGCCGTTGATTTGCGCGCTTTCTTCTTAATCGTAGATTTGCGTGCGATGTTTAGACTTCATTCCAGACCCCGCCCCCCACCATTAAAAGTAGGACGGTCGTCGGGGTCCAGAATCCAATCTAGGTCGTGGATCTAGGCGCTGACTCCTGAGCCGTTCATATGTGCACCTTTGTTATCTCCAATTTCGGACCCCCCCCCCCTCCACCGTTAAAGGTAGAACGGTTGGGGGGGGGTCCAAAAAGAATTGTCAACCATAGATTTGTGAGCCCACTCTCCGACCGTTCATCTATGCGCAATGCTTAACTATGAGCGCGAAGGCATATGTTCTCCGAAAAACTTAGGATAAGTGCATATTGTGGGTTTTCCCAAGCTTTTCCATGTTTTTACACCAAGGGGTTAGACATCAAACCTTTTAAACCTCAAAGATATGGTTCAACATTGATCATCATGCTTGTTTTATTGAGATAAAGCAAACTACCCTATTCTCTAACCTAATTACCTATGACAATTAGCCCAGATTAAACTGTTGGACTAAGAAATTACTCTATCCTGGGGTTATCTAACCAAGATTAGGCAGTTTGGTCAAATTTATTCACTAACTAACCTAAATCACTTGGCTAAGATTAAACAGTTTAGCCAAGCTTATTCACTACTCCTATCAACATAAATTTAAAAGAACTTGGCCATGCTTGAACGGTATGGACCAAATCATTGTTATTGCATGGGGCTCTATTGAATTTCTTTTATGCCCTCTTTTATCCTTTTTCTTTCTTTTCTTTTTCTCAAATTATTTGCAGAATGGAAAATCATTTGACAAACAAAAACACTTAAAGAGATAACATTTCAGTCACTAGTTGATCCTATAAATTATAAGGTTATAACAACTGCCACCCCTAGTTACTTGGATGAGGGCCCATGCGATATGAGAGAATACCAACACAAACCTGTGATAGAAATTGGCGAGGCCCAAGAAGCTCCAAAGTTGAGTGAGTGTGGTTGGGGCTGGGTAGTCATTAATGACATAGATCTTGGCTGTATCCACATGCACACCATGCTAATCAATGATGTAACTTAAGTAATGGAACCTGTCTATATCAAAGGAGCATTTTTCCAAGTTTGCATATAGTTTGCACTATCATAGGGTGTGCAAAACTTGCTGAATATGCTGCAAGTGTTCTGCCCAAGTATTGATGTAGATGAGGATGTCATCCAGATACACCACTACAAAAGCATTGGTGAAAGGTCATAGGGTATCGTCCATCATACTCATAAAAGTTACTGGAGCATTTGTGAAATCAAAGGGCATGACCAACCATTCAAAAAGACCTTCTTTTGACTTGCAGGTGGTCTTCCATACATCTGTCTATTCTATTGGGACCTGGTGGTAGCCAAACTTCAAATAAATCTTACTTAAGTATTTGGTCCCCATGAGCTGATCAAGGAGGTCCTTGATTCGGGGAATCAGTTACCGGTTTTAGACTATGATTTTATTCAGGGTCCGATAATTAATGCAGAGTTTCCAGGTCCCGTCTTTCTTTTGCACCAGTATGATTTGGCTCCCATAAGGCGATGAGCTGGGATGGATGTGCCCGTTTTGGAGAAGTTCTTGGATTTGCCTCTTGATCTTGTTGTTTTCTAACTGAGATTGGTGATAGACTAGCTTATTGAGTAGCGGTGCACCTGGGGTCATATCGATGGGATGCTTGACCTGGCAATGCAGATGTACCTTGGTATGAGAAGAGAAGATATCTGAGTATTCTTCCACAACCTTATCTACTTGCTTCTATTGTGTGGAGAGATCGGTCGCGGAGGCCCTGGATGTGGCTGCGATCTTTCACTCACTCTGAGAGAGAATCACAAAGAAGAAAAATTTCTCAGTTTGAGAGATGACCTTCCTGCATTGGTTGGAAAAGATCAAGGAAATAGCACTAGGAGTGACTACCTCGGGTATCCTCTACAATTTCCTATTCAAAGTAATAATAACACTACGAGGCCTAGATTCATATACAAAATTATGTTTAAATAAATAAGGTTGGCCGAAAATAACATCAAACTTCGAGAGGAGAAACATCACACAATACCTCGTCTTTGAAGGGGTTGATGTCGTACAACAATCGACACTATTGTCTGTTATAGAGATCGATTTCTTGGAAGAACCATCCAATGTTATAGGGTTGTGGGTGTGGTGTTGTCAACATGGCCATCCACTTGATGGCCTCTGCTAAGATGAGGTTCTTTTGGCTACGACTATCAACGATGAAGTGCAACGTGGTGCCTTTCACCCACATATGTGAATGGAAGAGGTGCTCACCTTCTTCTGGGTTGTTTGGTTTTCCAGGTTGGAGCTTGGTGGTAGCAACGGTGGCACTGGGTTCCACTTCAATGATCCGTCTTCCCATTTCTGGTTCAAACACAAAGTCAGAACTTGCATCTGATTAAGAGGCTTTCACTTCGGCCACCAATGATTGATTTGAGCAACAATCAACAGTGTTATTCCAAAGGCTCTTATGGAAGTTACATCACTTCCCGGTATCTTTCTTTGTCTTTCCGGTGTTCTTCTTTGCTTGCATCTTGGATTAGTTTCCTTGATGTTTTCCATATTTTCTCTCTCCCTTGTTATGTGAGTTGGGGCCACCCTTTCCTGGATTTTGCTGTGAGGGGTTCCTAGGCCCAAATTGTTGCATCTTTTGTTTGAGCTTTTGCTTGATTTTGACTAGAGTCCGGCTGAGGAAATCAACAAATTGGTTGGTACTTCATGTTTTATACTTGATGTTGAGGTGGAATTGCTGTAAGTATGTGGACCACTTCTAATGGCGGTCATTCTGCAATTTTCCTTGGGTTTGCATGAACTGTAATGGCTTGTGATTAGTGTGGATGACTGTCTCCTTCCCAAGAATGTAATGTCTCCACTGGCATAAGACTTTCACAATGGAGTACATTTATTTATTGTAAGTAGGGTACTTATGTACATCATCTGATAATGTCTCACTATGATATGCCATGGGGTGGTCATGTTAAGTGAGAATGATGCCCACAACATAGTCTGAAGAATCTGTCTCGATCTCAAAGGGATGTTGTAGGTCCAATAATAAAAGTATTGGGGATGAGCACAAACGATTCTTCAAGTCCTCAAAGGCTTGTTGTTGGGACAAGCCCCACACAAATTTTTCCTTACTTCCACGCCTGGTTACTTGGCTGAGGGCCCGTGCGATATGAAATAATCACAAAACGAAACTGCGATAGAAATTAGCGAGGCCCAAGAAGCTCTGAAGTTGAGTGAGTGTGGTTGGGGCTGGCTAGTCACAAATGACCTGGATCTTGGCTGGATCCACATGCACACCATGCTAAACAATGATGTATCCTAAGTAATGGATCTTGTCCATGCCGAAGGATATTTTTTTCAAGTTTGCATATAGTTTGCGTTGTCACAGGGTGTTCATAACCTGTTGAATATGTTGCAAGTGTTCCTCCCAAGTCTTGTTGTAGATGAGGATGTCATCCAGATACACCACTACAAAAGTATTGGTGAAAGGTTGTAGGGTATCGTCCATAATCCTCATAAAAGTTGTTGGAGCATTTTTCAAACCAAAGGGCATGACCAACCATTCAAAAAGACCTTCTTTTAACTTGAAGGCGGTCTTTCATATATATATTTTTTCTATTGGGAGATGTTGGTAGCCAGACTTTAGATCAATCTTGCTGAAGTATTTGGCCCCCGTGAGTTGATCAAGGAGGTTGTCGATTCAGGGAATCGAGTATTGGTTTCAGACTATGATTTTATTTAGGGCCCGGTAATCAATGCAAAGTTGCCAGGTCCCGTATTTATTCTACACCAGCACGATTGGGCTCCCACAAGGCGATGAGATGGGATGGATATGCCCCTTGTGGAGTAGTTCTTAGATCTGTCTCTTGATCTCCTCGTTTTCTAATAGAGAGCGATGATAGACTGGCCCATTCGGTAGCGGTGTACCTAGGGTCAGATCGATGGGATGCTTGACTTGGCAATGCAGAGGTACCCCCGTAGGAGAAAATAATCTATCTGAGTATTCTTCCACAACCTTATCCACTTGCTTCTGTTGTGTTGAGAGATCGGTCACAGAGGCATTAGATGTGGCTGTGATCTTTCGCTCACTCTGAGAGTGAATCACGAAGAAGACAATTTTTCGATGTTGGCCCTTTACTAGGTTTGGAGGAAATGCCAGTCATGTTTGACCACTTTTGGGACTTCAACAAGTTGCTCGAAGATGGAGCACCCAGGCGAAGCAGAGTTCGTGGGATCTCGCCCTTTTTGCGGGCTTTTTGGGTTTTATGGTTTATGTAATGGGTATGGGATGTCAGACCATGGGTTTACCCATGCTTAGGCCCCTTTTTGTAATGTATAAATAAGTAGCCAAGTGATGTAAGAGTAGTTCAATCTGTGTGATTGTAGTTTTGATTGAATTTGTGCAAGAACATGTGAAGGTTGCTAAGCATGAATAGTTGTGAATGCTTTATGCATACTGTATGTGAGACTTGCAGAGCTAAGTGCAAGTGGTTGTAGTTGGATTTGTGCCTTGATGTAATTCGGGGAAGGAGTATCTGGCGAGGTACGCACCGATCTCTTGTCCTTTGCGGAGTTGGATCTATGTCTTGGTGCATGTAAGAAGATTAGAAGAAGCTAATAAAGAAGAAGAAGAGTGGTGGATGTAGCCTGACACTGACATGAACCACGTATATCCTGTGTTATTGTGCTTTGTATAGTATTATTCATGGTGTTTATGATTATGTATGCTTAGTGCACTGTTCTTGATGTATGATAAATAGATCTATGAATTCTTAGTGCTTTATGATGTGAATGAATGTTAGATCTGAACTTATTCTAAGTTATTAGAAGTGTTTGATATGTTTATCACAACGTTGTTCTATATTTAGGGTTAATCTGAGATGTGAATAAGAATCATAACTGAATGCATATTATTGGATAAGTGCTTCATTGAAGTGTGTAATCAAAGATCTGTGTCCCAGCTAGGTTGTAGACACTTGAGTCCTACAACCCCGTTTGCCTTTACCTTAGGTGAGACTTCATTTGCTTCGCAAGTGTTGCCAAAAGGGCCGGTAGTTAGGGTTTTTTTGGTGTGTTTTTGAAGCATTGAACCCTGGGTATTCCCCTGTGCCAACAAATGGTTTTGTTATCGGGACATAGACAGTGAAGAGAAGGACAATGCATCGGAGGAAACTGTGCTTAACTCACCTGTAGGAGGAGGAGGCAAAGAAATAAACTGAGAGGAGGAAGGGGAAGAATACTAGCAAGAAAAGGGTGAAGTAACACCGTCGAAGGATCCCCTTACAGAGGTCGAGACGTCCAAGAAAAGGAATTTTTCTCCAAACAAACCCTCAGCACGAAAGAAATCCCAAGCCAACAAGCCTCAATCACAGAATGTGCTCATAGTGGATGATGTTGACCGCATCATCGCAGCTGTAGAAGATGCTTCATAGGGTATCTTGTAGCGACCTGAAGCAAAGAAGGAGATGATGCATGACATAATCGAGGAAGAGATGAAGGGGCTACAACAATCCATCTACTTGAGCCGCGCAGTGTCTACTGCACCATCTTCATTAGAAGGTATAGAATTGGGGGATGAGCCCTCCCAATTGCAAAGGATAGAAGATGCCACAGAGACTCGAATTTGTCAAGTCTAGGAGGAAAAAGAACAGGCCACAGAGGCCTTGAAGCAAGCAAAGGAGGAGTTATTAGAGAAAATTCGAGTTGCGCATCAAGAGACAGATGACCTTCGTGCAAAGTTCGAAGAAGACAGGGAGAAAATATAGAAAGAGAAAGTCTAGTTTCTCACAGTGCAGATTGGGATTAGAGAGGCAATGAATAGAGAACTTCTCTCCGTGTCGGGCTTGGCATAGATGGAAGAAGAGACAATCGAGAGTTAAGTGGTGAAGCTCGCTGAGGCTATTCAGTAGCTCCAAGCAAGAGTAGCAGAGCTATAATTTCAAGCAGTGCCTAGCACTCCGTAGGAAGTACGAGATCAAAGGGGGAAAACTACCAGGAGCGCAATAGAAATAATCAGGGCGTTGGCCTCATAATGCAAGAAAATCAACAACCGAAATGCGCAAACTTATGAACGCCTTGCAGAAGACCCAAAGCTGAGGACATTGGAGGCACAACTCCAGGAGGTGAAACAACAGGCTTCCACCATGCAAGCGCATCTCAAACTTCTTACAACAGTGGAGAAGATGAAGAGGTCATAAGAGCAATGCGCAGTTCAGTAGCAGGTCACTGCCATCTAGAGCAGAGTTATGGAGGTGACACAGAGACTCCATTCGGTACAGGACAAAGCCTACACACTTTTTGAGGATCTTGAGGGACAAGGATCACAGTTGGAACAGGGGGTCACAATAGTGGAACAATTCTTGGAATGGCCTATCACTGATCAATTCATTCAGGAGTTCATCGAGTAGGAGGCCCTGATGAAGCAGCAAGTCGAGGCAGCTCAAGCTAAGCTCGAGGCCTTCGAAGCAGTGTTTCCTAGATCAGAGTGATTCGGGACATGTCACAGGTGATGGTTGGGGACATGTTGTCCCTTGACCAGGTTTGGAGGAAACGCTAGTCATGTTTGACCACTTTTGAGACAACGTGCCCAGGCAAAGCGGAGATCGTGAGATCTTTCCCTTTTTGCAGGATTTTTTGGTTTTAGGGTTTATGTAACGATTATGGGATGTCCGCCCATGGGTTTACCCATGCTTAGGCCCATTAGAAAGTAGCCAGGCGATGTAAGAGTAGTTCAATCTGTGTGATTATAGTTCTGATCAGTTTTGTGCAAGAACCTATGAAGGTTGCTAAGTGCAAATAGTTATGAATGCTTTGTGCATACTGTATGTGAGACTTGCAGAGCTAAGTGAAAGTGGTTGAGGTTGTCTTTGTGGCTTGATATAATTTGGGGAAGGAGGATCTGGCGAGGTGCACATAGATATCCTATCCTTTGCATAGTTGGATCTATGGCTTGGTGCATATAAGAAGATTGGAATAAGCTAATAAAGAAGAAAAAGAGTTAGTGGACGTAGCCCCACACTGGGGTGAACCATGTATATCCTGTTTTATTGTGCTTAATGCAGTATTATTCATGGTGTTTATGATTATGTTTTCTTATTGTGTTGTTCTTGATGTATGATATATATATCTATGAATGCTTAGTGCTTTATGATGTGAATGAATGTTAGATCTGAACTTATGCTAAGTTCTTAGAAGTGTTTGATCTATTTACAACAACGTTGTTATATATTTGGGGTCAATCTACAATGTGAATAAGAATCATAACTAAATGCATATTATTGGCTAACTGCTATGTTGAAGTGTGTAATCACAGATCTGTGTCCCAGCTAGGTTGTAGACACTTGAGTTCTGCAACCCCCCCTGCTTCTACCTTGGGTGAGACTTCCTCTTCTTCGCAGGTGTTTCCGAAAGGGCCGGTAGTTAGGGTTTTTTTGGTGCATTGTTGAAGCATTGAACCCTGGGTCTGCCCCTGTGCCAACACTCGGTCTGAGAGATGACCTTTCTTCATTTCTTGGCAAAGATCAAGAAAATAACACTAGGAGGGAGTGCCTCGGGTATCCTGCATAATTTCCTGTTCAAAGTAATAATAACACTACGAGGCCTAGACTCATTTACAACATGAAGTTTGCATAAATAAGGTTGGCACAAAAGAACATTACAAACTTCGAGAGGAGAAGCATCACACAATACATTTTTTTTGAAGGGATTTATGTCATACGACAATCAACATTGTTGGCTGACGTGGAGATCGCTTCCTTGGCGGAGCCATCCAATGGTGTAGGGTTGTGGGTGCGACGTTGTCGACAGGGCCATTTGCTTGGAGACATCTACTGAGATAAGGTTCTTCTGGCTACCGCTATCAATGATGATGTGCAATGGGGTTCCTTTCACCCACATCTGTGAATGGAAGAGGCGTTCACCTTCTTCTGGTTCATCTGGTTCACCAAGATAGATCTTGGTGGTAGAAACGATATGTCTTCCCATTTCTGTTTCAGATTCAGAGTCAGAACCTGCATCTGATTCAGAGGATTTTACTTCGACCACTAGCGACTGCTTTGAGCGTCAATCAACAGTGTTATGCCAAGGGATCTTATGGAAGTCGCACCACTTCCCAGTATCTTTCTTTGTCTTTTCGATGTCCTTCTTTGCTTGTAGCTTGGATTGGTTGCCTTGATATTGTCCATCTTTTCTCTCTCCTTTGTTATGTGGGTTGGGGTCACCCTTTCCTAGCTTTGGTTGTGAGGCGTTCTCAGGCCCAAATTGTAGCATCTTTTGTTTGAGCTTCTGCTCGATTTTGACGACATATCGATAGGCTGCGCCCAAGGACGAGATGTACAGAAATTCCATTTCAGTTTGTATGTATCTATGCAAAGCACCGCGATACTTGAGCACTAGATGTCTCTCTAAATATTTGATACCCATCTTGGTGTGCAAGCTATGGAAGATATTTGTGCACTCTGGCACTGCTTGGTCTCTTTCTTACCGTAGTGTGGTCCATTTGGTATACAAGTTGTCATAACTTCCAACAGGGTAGTATTGTTCCTTAATAACATCCATGAAGGATTCCCAGGTAGATGTGACTATAAATAATGAGGGTTCTTATATTTTCTTGTGCTCACATAAAGTTTTCCACAAATATTTGACATGGGGAACGACTTTGAGGAGCGCAAAATTAATATTTTCTCTATTCGAAAAGTTATGGACAAAAAAATACCCTTCTAGTAGATTCAACCACTTGTCTACAACATTTGCGTCTATCTGAAATTCAAATATAGGAATATCTAAGTTTATTCGTACCTTGAAGGGGGCGATGCCTTCGCTCGAGGAAAATGCATCACTTGTTGGTAGTCGCCGAAGGATTTGCACAAAACTATCCATCATCTCGTTCCTTTGTTGCGTGAGGGATTCCGCAAGAAAATTTTGTAAAGGATATCCTATCCTGTCATCTTTCTTTTCTCCTTCCATAAGAGGTCACTTGGGCGTTGTCCTCAAGAGAAACAAACTCGAGACCCAATTCTTTGTACCATAACCTCATTGGGGACATGCATTAAGACGACAAGGAGCAGACTGCTCTGATACCACTGATCCATATTTTATGAGAAAAACAAAATGAATATAGATGATTAAAATATGCTTAACAGAGAATAACAGAGATACAGTAAAACTGGTTTTCTATTCAATAAGGAAATAAGCTGAAACTGTAAAATGCAATGGAAAACAAGCTTCTTGGAATGGTGGCGGCTTATCTCTGAGAAGAGATGTGACGACTGTGCTCATTCACCAGAAGATGATTAAAATGATGATCCAAAGGCATTTTTAAAAATAAACCAGAATGTCACAAACCCTAGACATCCAAAAACATAACCCTAGGAGATGAAGCGCCAAAAGTCACATGGGCTCCGTTTGGGTAAGTTAGTACATCAACTTCTCGTGGTCTTAACTTTTGCATACAATCTCTGTTTGGGGCACATGATAGATCGTTGGAAAGGTATCATCGAGGAGATTCATATTGGGGTCTCAATCAAATCCTTTAACTACCTTTGAGAAGCTCAATCCCAAAAAACCTTCATTTAGGCCCTCAAAATGGCCCCGGAAGTTAAAAACAGTAAATTACCAAAATTGTCAGAAAATTGTTTTGAGCCAGTTGGAAAAGGTGGGTGGCCATCAATATCCACCTGGATCAATCCTCCCTCCTCAGGAATCAATGGTCTCCATTTCATTGAGTTCCGCCATCAGATGAGGAAATTTCTGTTGAATTTGGCCTTGGGTGAGCCACTTGCCTTGGTGTAGGAGCTGCTCTGCTTTGACGACTCGATGAATATGGATCCTTTGTTGTCAAGCACCATTTATCTGTGTGTCCACAATATGATCACTAGAATACTATTGCATGCATTCAGGTTTGAGCTCTGTTGGTGTCAACTGCTCAGCTATCTCTGAGGTGTCCAATAATGGTGGGAAATATGGCCGAAGGAGAGCCACGTTGAAGACTAGGTGTAGGCCAAGGAAATGGGGAATGCTGAGCTCAAAAACATTGTCACTGAAAAACCTTAGTGATGGTGTACGACCCATAATGAAGTGGGAGAAGCTTCCTATGGGGCCTTGTAAGGCGTTCTTTCTGCAAGTGCAATCAAACTTTGTCGCCCACCTGAAAATTATGTGGTACTCGATGTTGATCATGTCATTGCTTGTACTTGGCATTAGACTTCTGTAGAATATCCTGAACTTGTTGGCAGATGTGCTAGATCCACTCAATGAACTAGGTGTCTTTGTCAGCTTCTGGTGGAGCAGGGGCGAGTCGAACGAGGTGGTCTCAAGGGGTAGCACAATATCCATGGGGCCCAATGGTTGGAATCTCAACCCCACCTGAAAGGGGATGTGGCCAGTTGAGCTATGTAGGGCTCGGTTGTAGCTATGTTGTACATAGGGAATACTCTCATCCCATGTGCGGGGTTGTTTTGCATTATACATGTATAGTATATGTACAAACATACGATTGACAACCTCAGTTTGACCATCTATCTGGGGGTGGAAGGAAGTGGGTTTGGTGAGATTGGTATCCAGCAGTGACTAGAGGCTTGACCAGAATGTGATGAGGAACCGACTGTCGCCGTCTGAAATAATGGTTTTTGGGATCCCAAAATGTACTCATAATCGTTCAAATAAGAGCTTGGCATTGGATTCTACTGTGATGTTCTTCTTGCAGGCAGCTAGAATCGCCTGTTGAGTGCTCAACACACCTAAAAGTTCTGTGATCACTTCCTTTTGGATACCACCTTGTCTTACACCTTTGATTGTTTTCACCATGGTTTGAGCCTGATAGCCTTCTTATCTGATATGTTTCATATCTGAGTTTCTCTTGAGCATATTAAGAACCATCTTGAGAAACACCACGACTGATCAAGGAACCAACAACCCGGATTTCTCCCAGATTACTTGAGAAGTTCGGCATCGGTGAAATATTAAGGTAGTGAAAATTGTATGGGAAGTCAAAGAAGCCGAGTGTCAACATGCTTCGACGTCAGTCGATAAGAGTATTTGTTTTACGCATATAGTCTCTGAAAAGATTTCGTCGAATGCCATTCCTTTCGTCTTCGACAGAGAAGTGTAATCATAAGCGTCGCACACAAGAGGAGTTTCATCGTCGACCATCGATGCTGAAACATCACCAATCCCAACATCACCAGTATCGGGAGTTTTATCAAGAAAATAGAAACGTTGATAAACGATCTAAAATAGTAGCCGATCCCCTATCTTTATGAAGGTAAGACATGACGTGATGTTTAACCCCTAGCTATGTCAAGTAATCTGCATTCAAAGCTTTAGTTAATTCATAGATCACACATTAGTTACTATGTCGTGCACGAATCAAAAGGGAACCGTTAAACTCACTAATACAATGCATCTCCATTACCGCCTCCATCGTCAACCAGTTAAGTATCAGTGGCAGAAATCTGATAGCGTTATATTTCGAAATTTGCATTTATCACCCGTATTAACTAATTGATATGATTGGTAGTATCTCCCAGTTATATTCTTTCGAGTCCTTTTTGTGTGATCCCACTCTACGCAGCAAGAAATTTAGAGCAAACAAGAGAACGAAGCCACCAATCCAGAGGAAGCATCCGAAGTCCATTGAGAATTAAATAGTTTTCTTAGCAAGCATTATAGGTATGGGTTTGCTTATGGATTTACGTTTCATTTGTATATGTTCTCACCTGATGCTACTCTGTATATGTGTTTAAAAGGTAGTTTTGATTGCAGGGACAATGTCTCCAAAGAAGCCATCTACCAGGAAATCACCACAGGCACCAAAGCTGTAAGAATCAGAAATAGGAGAAGGCTCCTCCCCAGCGGTTGCAAGACAATTAGAGTTCGCTCCTAAGTCAGTGTCCGTCATCAAGGCGATCACCAAGGAGCCCTTTGTCCAGCCCCCAGTTTTTGGGGATACAGAGGCAAGCATTGGAGCAAAGACGACTTTTCCTCGCTGGGAAGAAGTCTTCAAGAATATCAAGAAAGAAGAGCCCCTCGAATATACTCCGCACAACGACCTTGATACAAGGAAGATCGATGACGAGGTCCTCCCAAACATTCGCAGGGCTTATCTGCACATGGTGGCAAGTCGGTCTCCGGTTTTCCCTTGCGTCGAGCTCTTAAAGTGGCTCATTGATCACACCGATGCACATAAATGTTTGATTAATGATGACAATGGAGAATGCATCGGGGTTTTCTTGCCATCAGAAGTTCAGAAATACTACAAAATTAATGAGTCCGAATAAAATTTGAACACTGATTTCATGGTGAGTTTCTACGCCTCTCATGGCACTAGCAAAATCTTGTCATCCTGGTGAAGGGAAGACAAGAAATTCATGAACTGAACTTCTGGCTGGTACCCGATGGTTAATCTCAGGGAACCATACGCCTATCTCATGGCCCTTCTCTGCAGATTACATGGGGAGAAAGACTGTTCCTGATTTTTGGAATCTTGGATGCCTCTGGCTTTTACAGTCGTCGTTTCGGGTACTGGTTTCAATTGGAGTGCTATCATCTCTAAACAGTTGAGCACATGCATAAAACAAGCTCAGGTGCCAAAGGAAGGAGATACCCCTTCCTTCTACATGGATTCGTATCTACTGGATGCCATCTGTGCCAAGAATTCTTTTGCTGGGATGGAATTGAATTGGCACCCTTCGGAGCTTGCAATCCATATATACTACAACATCTTGTGGGAAAATAGGTACAAGAAATCCTATGTTGTTATCTGTGATCATTTTATTGCACCCATTTACTTCTTACTCTTTAAGAGAGAATGCCTTAGATTATCAGACGAAGCAAAGAAGGTCATAGTAAAAATTGGTCACTGGTATTTAGACGAACGAGAAACCTACATCAGGATTTTCGGTGCCACATTTATTACCCCTTTATGTTCCCGACCAGCTAGTGTTAGGAGAAATCTGCTATCAAACCATCATACAAGGATACAATGCAACTTTTGTGAAATACAAGAAGCGGGCTTTCATATCGTATGGATTCCATATCGGCTTCTGCATGGTCAAAGACACCATGCATGCTAAACAACTTGGGCTAGGTCAATTGGAATTTCGGTTCCAAACTGGCCAATTTCACAAACACAATTCCAAGGGATTGGTCGTACAACATGCGTCACAGGTATCATCCTGTTGGCCTTATGCCCATGATCGGTTTGAAGATGAAATTTTCACCGAGAACACTCAAGACTAGGATATGGTGGCATTCAGGAAGGTCGATCCTAGAGGAACTAGGTTTAGAGCTTTGAGCTATGAAGAGCAGGCCATGCTATTGGAGCAAACAATTCAAGGAGTTGGCCAACACCCTGAAGCAACAGTAGCATATGAATTGGAGGAAGAAACAAATAACCCCCAAGAAGACATTGAGGTCACAAAGGTTCGTTAGGGATCCCTGATACAAATCAGAGTTTTCCTTGAAGATCAAACAACTCAAGAAAGTGGCACACTTTTATACATGCAGTCTCTGCTACTAATGAAACGAATGCAGGATAACCCGCATCCTGCCACAAGTCCTGGAATTTTAGTTATCGTCCAAAGAGTTCTGACAGAACCTAGCAATCCTGGTCTCACAGTGGCTAATGGCACCAATGGGTCGGGTAATCCCGAGTCTATGATATCTCCAATTGATCTCTTGGGAGAAGGAACAACTCAACCAGATATGGGTCGGGTGTCAATAGAAGCACAAGCGCCCAACCCCTTGAGCACACTAATACATATATACAACGATGAAGAGAGAACAGAGCCTTCTCATGGCACCTCGATGCGCATCCAAGAAGAAGAAGGTCTCGAAAAGGTCTCTTCTGTTGGGCTCGAGGTTCAGGACCAGGGAATCCCACAAAAGGAAGTTGAAGCTGAAGGTAATCTCAACACAGGAAATTCTGATGAACCAGAAATAGATGTAGGCCCAAGTGACGAGCCTCCGCAGAAGGAAATCGATAGTTCCACGATCGATGAGAAAGTAAGTGACAAGTCCATACAAGACACCTCTATCCTGCCCAATACTTAGATCCTCGGTGAGCAACAAGTAGAAGTTGGATCTACAAGGAAGAACGAAGAAGTTTGAGATCCCACTGTCGAACAAATTTATACTGTGGGAAGCTTGGGAAAAAATCTCACATGGGGTGATCAGCATATACCACACCCAGTAGATGAGGTCGTAGATATCTATGCGATCACCTATGATCAAAAGAGAAACAATATCATTTAGAAGACTTCAAAGAGGAGAAGAATCACCCTGGATCAGTCCATCATAGTCACCATTGAGGAGAAGTTAATCGATACAGCAGATTCCCGTACGTATGAGCTGATTGGTGTGGGAAAATCCCTCTCAGAGGCCGCCCAGGATAGAGTCAGGAGAGATGAAAAGGAACTTTCTGCTGCCCAAAAGGAGCTTCAACACTTGCTCCATATTTATGATTACTATAAGGGTGCTACACAGGCAGTTGTGTATTTAAAATATGAGTTCGGTAAATTTTACGATGAGTTCAAGAAGGAAAGACAACTGTTAATCTCGAATATAGCTGAATTCCAGGAAGACACTCTCATGGAACTCGCGACATGTAAGGAAATGGAGCGATGGTATGAGAAGGAACAACAGGCAATGGAGAGGCTCGAGTTTATTGAGGTAGTCCTGAAAGGCCGAGAAAAGGAAGACATTGACATTCGACTAGTAAGTAAAAGCAGTCTCAATCGTATGAAGCGATCGACCGAATACTGGGCCAAAATGTCTCGAATCCCACATGAAGAAATCCAAGAATAATGGGTCAGATGTCAAAAGAACTAGGATAAAATAATGAAAGACATCGGACTCCCTAAGTATGGTACCCCCGATATGTTTATCGACCTAAACGAAATAATCAAGCTGTGCGTCGAACAGGATGCGTCATGGGTCAAAGAATGTGTAAAGGTCACCGATGAAAATCCTGGGCAAGTACAATAGTTTGCAGGACATCCAATCAAATCCAGAGCCATGCTTGAGAAGTTGAACTTCATCCTCGCAAAATATTGGGTGCACGCAACAGACATCAGGGGAATCTATGCGGCTCCAATGGAACAACACAGGTTTCCATGGGCCAACACCTGTGAAGAGCTCTTTATTAGATGGTCTGATTATGAAAGAGTCCACCCTTTCCAAGAAACAACTTGGTGGACTGTTGAAAGACTGTTAGATGATGACGCCACGTGGTGATTCTTGATTAGCTCAAATTGTATTTTACCGTTAATTACTGTTAAGACTTTATATTATAAATAGGAACATCGAACGATGGTCAAATAGTCGATGGTTTTTGTAAGAAATCTTTTATTTTGGTAGTTGATAATTATTTTGAGACTGCTACGAATTAATAAGTCCTTCTAGACTATAGACGAGCTATTTTCATCAGATGTATGTGATTGGAGTTGGAGAAGAATTAGTTCCTTTCCTGTTCCATGAATGTTGCAGTAAATGAGTAAGAGCAATTAATTCTATTGTCAAGTTATCTGGTGCAATGTTTTGATGTTCCTTGCTTTAATGATGAAAGTAAATCATTGCGCTTCTACGTGATGAATGTCTTGGTAGATGAATTATTTTGCTCACCGTGACATTGATTATAGTTGTGTTTCTTTCTCTATGCTAAGTAGTTTACCTCAACTATGTGATGAATGTCTCGATAGATGAATTATTTTTCTTACCCTGATCTTGATCATCTATGCATCTTCTTTATGTTAAGTAGTTTTTCTCAGATAGCAGTTGGATTCTCTTTCAGTTGACGTATTATAACTAAGCCTTTTGGCATATGATCGTTGTATGCATGTTTGAGTAGCGGGTTATCCCAAGCTTGACCCCTTCCTAATAGTTAAAACTCTTGTCTTATATTCGTCAAGTTGGTTTATACTGGCTTGCATCTCTTGTACCTGCCCCACCTAAGAGAAAATACAGAAAAAACTGTCTTAACCGAAGGAAGAACATTCACCAGAAAACAAAAAAGTTCATCGATAATTTGGCCAAATTGTAAGATCTGGAGAACCATTCCACTCCAAATGTTGCATAGTCTAATTGGGCCTTGGTGGTGGGTTTGGTTCCTGTTGTTGAATCAGGGGATTTAATCCCCATCAACACCGCCATCTTGAAAAAGTGATCAACAACCACAAAAACACAGTCATTTTCCCTCTTGGTGGATGGGAGGCTCGATATGTAGTCCATTGTGATGGATTTCCATGGCCTGTCAGGAGAAGGAAGAGGGGTGTGCGGGCCTTGTTTCTTTGCGTTCGGTTTGGAAATAATGCAGGTGGTGTAGGACCTGATATAATTGCTGACATCCTGTCAAAGTTTCAACCAATAGAAATGCTTCTGCTACATTGCCACTATCTTTTCGACGCCAAAGTGTACTGCCACCCGACTGTAGTGAGCTTCCCAAATTAGCTTCATGCGCTCGCTTAATGGAACGAAGAGGTGGCCCAGACGACACAAAAACCTGTCCTGAAGATGGAAATTAGAGACCACTGAGTTGGCACCCAACATTTGGTAGGTGGTGGAGAAGTCAGGGTCTATCTCGCAGAGTTGGGGCAATCCAGAGGTTTCATGGTCGCAAGATTCTAGCACCGTGGTGAGTGCCGCGACTGGAGATCGGCTGAGGAAATCAATAACTCGATTGGTACTTCCTATTTTATACTTGATGTTGAGGTTGAATTGTTGTAAGTATGTGGAACACTTCTAATGGTTGTGATTCTGCAATTTTCCTTGGGTTTGCATGAACTATAGTGGATTGTGATCAGTGTGGATGACTGTATCCTTCCCAATAATGTAATGTCTCAGTTGGCAGTAGGCTTGCACAATGGAGTACATTTGTTTGTCATAAGTGGGGTACTTACGGACATCATATGATATTGTCTCACTATGTTATGCCATGGGGTGGTCATGTTGAGTGAGAACGATGCCCACAACTGATCTAAAAATGAAGAAGACTTGTAAACTTGGAAATATTTGCAAGTAAAGTTTATGTGTTAAAAGAAAATGGATCAACTTTGCAACACATCATTAATAGTATTTACTCATTTAAGACACAAATAAACAACAACATAATCAATGAACATAAGCACATAAACACAACAAATGATAAAGGAGTTCACCCCTCTCTTGGGCTACATCTCCTGGTCCAGCTTCCAATGGATTATTATTATTAATTGCTCAAATTGCTCAAAAACGTGCTTTACAATGCTCAAATTGATCAACAGACTACTCCAATGGCTTCAGAGCATCCAAAAACCCCTAGCTGGGCTTTTTCGGCACCTCGTTTGGCCAAAAAATGAAGAAGTTAGGCTTCTTTGAAGTCTCCCCTTCAAGCTTGTTGTCTCTGCATCTACAAAATGCACCCTTGTTCATTCAACCTAGCACACACGCTATTTAAAGCGTAAAAACCCGACACTAAACGCAACCATGCCAACGGTGTGAACTGTAGAACGGTTATGGGCGCGCCAGCCCCTAACTGCCTAGCTGTCGGGCACATGGGTCCACGATATGACCTCGGGCTAGCAAAAGAAACTCAACCGTATCAACTCCCGTGCTCTCGGTTGTGGTCACATGTGGTCATACATATAACCACGGGATACACATTTAAAAACCCCGCGCGCCATTTAACGGAGGGTATGGTCATATGTAATGTGAGTGCGACCGAGGGCTGGGGCTAAGCCCCAGCCCAGACCCCCACACCGACCATAACATAAATCGAATTCAAATATTTTGTAAAACATATAGTTTATAAGTAACACCGTGTGGGCTAGTGGTAGCCCACACTCTACCAAAGTGCAGAGCCAAAGGGGAGGTCCAGGGTTTGACCCCCATGGACCCCATACAATTTTAAACAACAACCAATAGCCAATAACGGGGTGCCACGTGGAACCATACCATTGCTACAATAAATGCCACATGTCACATTCTGATTCAACCACATCTTCCAATCCAAAACTGCCACATCACCTCTGCCATGTCAACGTACGAACTTTGCCACGTCAGCCTGTACGGACTGTAGAGTTAGCGTCCATTTTTTTTTTTGCCTGTTTAACGATTCGAACAAATCAGGATATATCTTGCTCCCTATGTCCGTTTGAAATGAAATGAGTTGCATTGGGTTCATAATGACGAGGCCTACGCTCTCGTTCGATTTGAATCGATTCCGAGAACTTTGAATTTTTGAGCAAAATTTGATCCCCTAATCACACCTCCCCATTGAGAAGCTTTTGGACCTCCAAAAGACTATTTTCAGTCTATGTGAAGATGAGGGTATAGTTCCCTCACCCTTCCAACCTCAATCCACTTGGCTTTTCTTGGATTGGTACCTTTAAGACCAACTCGAAGATACTCCACATTTCCTCGTTTTGAAGTTCGCATTCTCCTGTCAAGGATGGTGTCTTCCTGCAGTTCTGTTAGATATTTTGGGGAAAAATCATCTATAGAAGGAATCTGAGCATGCTCTCCATGATCATCAATCAACGGAGGCACATACAATTTAAAATTCTCAACATTAACGACTACATACATTTTCATATAAGGAGGCAAATCTAAACGAAAAGCATTGTTACCAATCTTGTCGATAATCTTGAAAGGACCATATCGAATCGGTTTCAATTATTTACCTTCTCCTTTAAGTCTCTCCTTACTGATGTAAAGCCAAACTTCATATCCAACTTGGAAACTGTGATCAACACGATGCTTGTCATGTCTCATCTTGTACTTAGCTTGACTCTTTTCCAACTGCTCTTGCACCACTTGATGTATCGATTGAATTTGTTCAATGAAATTTTCTGCCCTATCAATGTCATATTGACCATCGATAGCAATATCCTTATAAAAGATAAAATATAAAGGATATTTGGGCAAATAGCCAAAACATGCTTCAAATGGCGATGTTTGAGTCGAAGAGTGCTTAGCTCGATTGTAAGCATGTTGAATGTAGTGTAAATGCTCATCCCAAAGTTTAGGATGCTTGCTGCAATAAGCACGAAGAAGATGC
>ML777421.1:2297034-2330299 GCA_009831015.1 Picea engelmannii
TCGGGTGATGGTAAGAACAACCCAGGTGACCGAATCTCCAAGATCCCTCTCAATCTCTGTAGATCTGAAATCCCCCACTGAATGGTGCGCCCCACTAGATGACTGAAACCCTAGATAATTCGGCCTTACTGAAGGAGGCCTCCAAATGCTCTGAAACTCTCCAGAAATATGGATCAGGACACTGCAAGTCAATAGGTAAAGTCTCAGGGTCAGATCTGAAGTGTAACCCCTCCAAACAGACTAGATCTGGATATCAAAAACGCCTTCCTTCTCTTCAATTCGCCCCACTGCTCAAGAAATAATCTGAGCCATAAAATTGTCTCAAAAAGCACTAGATCTGATGTCCAAGGCCCTGCAATGAAAACCCAAGTGATAGAATCATCAACGGCCCTACCAATCTCCTACAACGAATCTCTCTCCAAAGATGGTGCATCCCTCTGGCTGGAATCCCTCAACTGGTGCGCCCTCTCTCTATCTGCCCATGAAACTGATGTAGAATCCTCCTGCAACTGAGTAGATCTAGAGCTAGAATGGTGTGGGAGAGTATTGCATCACTGAGACCAAGCCTGGGACAAGATAGGTGGAATCTTTCACCACCGAATCGTCCTCTAGGGTTTGTTATGTCAAAACCCTCAAAACCCCCAATATTGGGCTCACTAGCTAGAAGCCAGAAATCAAAATAAGATCATACATGAATGAATGAGAAGAGGCCCTTGCCTTTCCTTTATAATTTTTGGCTCACCTTGTCCCTCCAAAGTGACTTTCATTTTATTAATATTTATTTAATTAATTAATTAACCTTTTTACCTTTGAAAAGATCCTTATCTCTCCTTGTGGCTTCCCTGGCCACTGAAAGACACTTCTAGCCATCCCATCCTGTAGTGTTGCTCCTCCCGATTCCAATGAGCTATTACACTGATAGGTTCCTCCAAGTAATGTGCTCAAAATGACCTCTTTAGTGAATTCCATTGACTTATAGCTCAAAATAGTCAAAATCATGGAAATCGTCGGAATGCAACGAAACCAAGGACAACCTATGCGGAATGGCTCATAATGATGGAATATGATCATCAATGCAAGATGGACCCCACAATTCCTCTCAAACACCCCTGTACTCACTCTAGCATCCATCTGACTACTCTGGTCATCATAAATCTTTGCCCTGTGATGATGTCCCAAAGTGGGGACATTACATCCATGGTGGCTCAAATTTTCATGGACCATATCTTCAAGCTTCATGGAATTCCGCACTCTATTGTTTCCGATCGAGACCCAACTTTCACAAGCAATTTTTGGCAAGAGTTGTTTAAGCTACAAGGTACACAATTGCATCTCAACTCAACTTATCATCCCCAAACGGATGGTCAAACAAAAGTTGTCAACAAGTGCTTGGAAACATATCTGAGGTGCTTTGCCTCTGAAAAACAAC
Organism: Picea engelmannii; assembly: GCA_009831015.1. NCBI lineage: Eukaryota > Viridiplantae > Streptophyta > Pinopsida > Pinales > Pinaceae > Picea > Picea engelmannii. The sequence goes on from ML777421.1 coordinate 2,298,464, forward strand.
ACCAGTGGGCTCAATGGTTACCCCTCACTGAATGGTGGTACAACACTACATACCATACAGCCACTCGCATGACCCCTTTTGAAGCAGTATATGGACAGAAGCCACCTTCAGTTCTCTCATACTTACCAGGTACCTTGAAGGTCCAGGTGGTTGACCAAACACTTACAGTTCGAGAGGATATCCTTCATACCCTTAAAGAAAACTTGGTCATGGCACATAATAGAATGAAGCAGCAAGCAGATCTAGGTCTCTCTGAATGACAATTTGCAGAAGGGGATCAGGTGTTTCTGAGACTGCAACCATATAAGCAAACTTCCCTCAAGGCCAAGCATTGTCAGAAGTTAGAACCCAAATTTTATGGCCCTTACACAGTTCTCAAGCATGTGGGACAAGTTGCATATCAATTAGCTTTGCCCAGTCAGTCGAAGATACATCCTATTTTTCATGTTTCATGCTTGAAGAAGGTGATTGGAACCAGGTGCCAAATTCAAACCAACTTTCCAGAGTTAGCTGAAGAAGGTGATTGGAACCAGGTGCCAAATTCAAACCAACTTTCCAGAGTTAGCTGAAGAAGGATCCATTTGGTTACGTCCAGAAGAAGTTTTGGATCAGTGTGAGCGTCGCTTACGTCGGAGAACCATCAAGGAAGTGCTCGTACAGTGGAAATATATGAATCCAACAGATGCCACTTGGGAACCAACCACCATTCTGCAACAGTTTCCACATCTCAAGCCTTGAGGACAAGGCTGTTTTTAAGGGGGCGGACATGTTAAGGTCCTAACCCGCACATAGGTAGATCAATGTATTCGGATGTAATAAAGGTCAATATTAATAAGGCCTTTCAATAAAATAGAATAAGGCGGATGTAAGAAGACCTAATAGAAGTTTCCGCTTCTAGAAGGATCTTCCTCTAGATGCTTCTCTTAATAGACATATTTAGTATAAATAAGGGTCAAGGGTATGAGAACCCTAGCTTGAAGATTATTGTAACAGAGCTCTGCTTGATTGGAGGTTGCCCCCTCGAAGAGGCCTGTGAACATTGTTATCTGAATCAAAGTGCTATTTCTATTGTTATTTCGTATATCGTTTCTGTGTATTGTGAAGATTATGCTGGATATTTTACTGTTATTCTGCCATTTCTAGCATTTTATTTCTGTTCTGCATATTTTATATATCTAGTATCTTGCAGATCCATCCAATGGTGTAGGGTTGTGGGTGTGGCTTTGTCAGCAGGGCCATCCAATTGATGACCTCTGCTAAGATGAGGTTCTTCTGGCTACCGCTATCAGCGATGAAGTGCAACGGGGTGCCTTTCACCCACATCAATGAATGGAAGATGCCCTCACCTTCTTCTGGATCATTTGGTTCACTAGGTTGGAGCTTGGTAGTAGCAATGGCAACATTGGGTTCCATGTCAATGATCCATCTTCCCATTTCTGGTTCAGACTCAGATTCAGGACCAACATCTGATTTAGAGGATTTTATTTCGGTGACCAACAATGTCTTTGAGTGGAAATCAACAGTGTTATGCCAAGGGCTCTTATGGAAGTCGCACCACTTTTCGGTATCTCTTTTTCTCTTTCTGGTGTCCTTCTTTGCTTGCGGCTTGGTCTGGTTTTCTTGATACTGTCCATCTTTTCTCTCTTCTTTGTTATGTGGGTTGGGGTCGCCCTTTCCTGGATCTTGCTGTGAGGGTTTCCCAGGCCCAAATTCTCGTGTCTTTTGTTTTAGCTTATGCTCAATTTTGACGGTATATCAGTAGGTCGCGCCGAAGGACGAGATGTCCATAATTCCATTTCGGTCTGTATGTATCTATGAAAATCACCACGATACTTGAGCACCATATTTCGCTTCGAATATTTGATACCCAGCTTGGTGTGCAAGGTATGGAAGATATTTGTGAACTCTGACACTGCTTGCTCTCTTTCTTGCCGCATTGTGGTCCATTTGGTATACAAGTCGTCATAACTTCCAACAGGGTAGTATTGTTCCTTAATAGCATCCCTGAAGGATTCCCAGGTGGCCATGACTGTAAATAATGAGGGTTCCTCTGTTTCCTTTTGCTCACAGAAAGTTTCCCACTAATCTTTGATATGAGGAACGACTTTGAGGAGCACAAAAGTAATCTTTTCTCTATTCGAAAATTTATGGAAAGAAAAATACACTTCTATTAAATTCAACCACTTGTTTAGACCATATGCGTCTATATGAGCTTCAAATATAGGAATATCAAATTTTATTTGTACCTTGAAGGGGGTGGAGCCTCCACTCAAGGAAGATGCGTCGCCTATTGGTAGCCATCGAAGGATTTGCGCGAAACTATCCATCACCTCGTTCCTCTGTTGAGTGAGGGATTCCTCAAGAAACATTTTGAAACGATCTCATGTCTCGTCATCTTTATTTTATTCTACCATGAGAGGTCGCTTGGGCATGCGAGAGCTTTCGTTCTCAAGAGAAACAAGATCGAGACCCAATTCTTTGTACCCTGACCTCATTGGAGACATGCATTAAGACGACAAGGAGCAGACCGCTCTGATACCACTAATCCAGATTTTATCAGTAGAACGAAATGAATATAGATTATTAAAACATGCTTAACACATAATAACATAGATACAGTAAAATTGGTTTTCTATTCAATAAGGAAATAAGCTGAAACTATAAAATGCAGTGGAAAACAAGCTTGCTGGAATGTTGGCGGCTTATCGATGAGAAGATATCTGACGGTTGCGCTCATTCACCAGAAGATGATTACAATGAGAATCTGAAGGCCTTTTTTACAATAAACCAGAATGTCACGAACCCTATACATCCAAAAACCTAACCCTGGGAGATGAAGCACCAAAAGTCATGTGGGCCCTGTTTGGGTAAGTTAGTACATCAACTTCTCCAGGTCGTAAATTTTCCATACAATTTCCATTTGGGGCGCACAAGAGCTCGTTGGAAAGGTATTATCGAGGAGATTCATTTTGGGGGCTAAATCAAAGCCTTCGATCATCATTAAGAAGCTCTATCCCGAAAAACCTTCATTTAGTCCCTCAAAATGGCCCCAAAAGTTAAAAACTACTAAAATAGTAAGTTACCAAAATTTCCAGAAAACTATTTTGAGCCCGTTGGAAAAGGTGGGTGGCCACCAAAATCCACCTGGATCAATATTCCCTCCTTAGGAAGCAATGGTATCCATTTCAGTGATTTCCCCCATAAGATGAGGAAATGTTTGCTAAATTTGGCCTCGGGTGAGCCACTTGCCTTGGTGTAGGAGCTGCCTTGCTTTGACGAATCGATAAAGTTGGATCCTTTGTTGTCGAGTTCCCTTGATCTGTGTGTCCAAAATATAATCATTGGATTCCTTTTGCATGCGATCATCATTGAGCTTTTTTGGTGTCAACTGCTCAACTATCTCTGAGGTTTCCAATAATGGTGGGAAATATGGCCAAAGGAGAGCCACGTTGAAGACTCGTTGCAGGCCAAGGAAAGGGGGAATATTGAGCTCAAAAGAATTTCCACCCACAGACTTGGTTATGGTGTATGACCCATAACAGAGTGGGTGAAGGTTCCGATGGGGATCTATAAGGCGTTCTTTCTGCAAGTGCAACCAAACTTTGTCTCCCACATGAAACTTATGTGGCACTCGATGTTGATCATGGCGTTGCTTGTACTTGGCATTAGACTTATGTAGAATATCCTGAACTTGGTTGCATATGTGTTGGATCTGCTCAATGAAATAGGTGGCTTTGTCAGCTTCTGGTGGAGCAGGGGACGAGTCAAATGAGGTGGTCTCTAGGGGTAGTACAACATCCGTGAGGCCCAATTGTAGTGTCCCCAAGGCCGAGCCCCGTTGTAAACCAAGTTCTGAAAGGAATTGTGATTATGTTTTATAGGCTGGTGAGCCAAGTTCTTATAAGCTGGAGACTTATGTGTTTGTTAGGCCAGGGAGCCTAAGTGTTGAAGGCTAGGAGCCTGCTGTTGTACTTGTATGTATGCAGAATATTTAATAAAATATAAACACCGCCAGGTGTAGACCGACCACGATGAATGAGTGAAGGGGGACTAAGAATCCACAGAGTGGGCAAGGAATTCGGAGCTGGAAGGTGGGAAAGGGGCCAAGTGTTGAGGCTGGGGGCTAATCCTAGGGGGGGCTTAAGGCTGGGAATAATATTTTAATATTATTCCAAAAAGACATGTGCATTTTATGTTTCATTTCATCCTAAGTTTGGAAAGGGTAAGGGTGCAAAGGGGATGCATGTTGATGGAACGCATGCAGTTCCAAGGGTGACAAGTGTCAGCCCTGGTGCATGCAAATAAAACGACTAGGAAGAGCCATGAGAGGGGCTCTCCTCCATTCTACCTGACGGTCTGAAGGTAAACGATCGGACCTCTGCAAAAAGAATACCCCTATAACCCAAGGCAAGGGAGATTAGCAGCTAAAGGACTGTCCAGGTGACAGAGAAGGTGTATTCTCTTGGGGTGTAACAGGCATGTGGGGAATGAGGGTCTGTGGGCAGTGAGCGTGGGAGGTTCCTTGAATAGAATCTCTTCCTTGTGGTTGTGTGTTGTTTTCCCTGTAACCTCATCCTAGCCTAGATTTCCTTTCCTTGGGGTGGAGCTTAGTCCCAGCTCAAGGGTGACCCACTGTTGAGATGATGAACAGTGTGGTCTAAGGATGGGAGGTTTGTGGAAGCCTTGCACTTGGTTGGTGGATTCTACCACTGTTAAAAGATAAGTATTTGATTATGTTTTAATCATGTTTTGCATGACTCTACTGCTTATGATATCATGATTTCCACCGTGTATATGAATTAGTATGAAATGCTATGGACTGTTAATTATGGCAGTAACTCATATGAATACTCTATGTAGAATGTGTTTACTTGTTTAAATGCATGAGTTTTATACTACCTGTATGAGTTATGTGCAAAGTGGTGTTATAAGTTTTCTTTTCAGAATGATTAAACAAAGTAGCAGAAAAGGTGCGCTACAGTTTGGTATCAGAGCCAAGGTTTTGACACTGAGCCTAGATGGGCCAGTGGAGCGGTCTTTGGACTGAGAATACAAAGGAAATTGGGTCTGGAAGGCCAATTTCGGACCCTGGTTTGCTCCAAAATGTCAAGGAGTTACTTGATGAGTTTTTAATCTCAGGAAGTTTAGCGGCATGTGAAATGATAGTCGGGGTGGTCTATGGCCACGGGAAAATAGGTCTCCACACCAATAGCATTAGAACCTTAGGATCTGCTCGGGAGGAAAGGTGGACCCTCGTGACCGTCGGATCTGGAGAGTATGCGCAGGGTTTAAAGCCCTTTTGAAATTGCATAGGAGTGTGGAAATTGCGATACGCGAAATCCCGAAACAATCTACACCGTAGATCATGGGGAGAAGAACTTGACCGTTGGATCAAGTAGTTTAATAGACAGTGATTTCGGGATTTCGGCAAATAGAAGTTCAAGATGTGTGGATGCACGAAATTCCGATGCCAAAACCCTGAAACGCCGAAAGGATCTGCGTCGTGGATCCGAGGAGGGGATCTGACCGTTGGATTCCATGCTTGGATTGGATGTGGACGCATGAATGCGTACCACATGCCAGTGAGTCGAGAAGACAAGCGAGAGTGGTGGGACCCGATGAAATCATTAAAAGCGACGTGGACCCTCCTGAACGTACCACATGCCATGGTGGTGAAGGACGACAGATGTGCTGTGGGCCCGGAGAATAAAGTAACTCACGATTTTGGGAACTCGCGATATAAAGGCATAGGAGGTCGACATTGAGACGCGCAAAGTCGCGAAGTAGCGAGAACAAGAGGAGAAAAGTCAACATCGCTCCTCGAGGTTTTGTGAAAGGGAGGTACTAGGGTTGGATGCCACAACTCATGAAGGTGAGAATAGCGAAGGGTTCTAGCACTTAGCCCTAGACTACGGTCATGCGTAGCAGATGCTAGCAAGGAGGGAGCCATACCCGTGTCGCATCTCGGGTATCGGCAGTTAGAGGAAATGATTCGAGGGTTTTTGACTCACGAACTTGAGAGATCGCGAGTTGCAAAAGGGTGACTTTGGTTATGAATATCTAACTGTGGGATCTTCGTGGACTGAAACCCGAAGTCCCAAAATCTCGAAGTGTCGAAAATGAAAGTTTCGAAAACACAAAAATTGCAGAACCAAACGAGAGCTCAGAAAACTTAATTCAATCAAAATGTCTTTCATTCTTGTTCGTATTGGCTTATAACTGTTACAGATTGTTCTGAAAGAGTAATGGCCTGACAAAATTTGAATTTAATTGCACAGTGCGTGTGCAGAGTTCAACAGAGCTCAGGATTCTAGTTAACCCACGCCGAGTATGGAATGGTAAAAGGTGATGATTGCCTCCAAAACAGGAGACGAACGGGAAGGAAAGGATGTCAATATGGGAGTGGAAGGATCGAACTCCAATGGGGATGGAAAAGAGATGGATAAGGAAGAACATATGATGCAACTCATCGAAAGATTGCAGAAATATGCCTAGGCTTGCCTAGCTGATAGCCGAAAGCTCATGAAAATCAGGGATTGGCAAGGTGAATTCAACTTAAAAATGTTGAAGAGCATGGAAAGAATAGAGAAGAAATTGGAAAAAGTGAGTGACACAAGAAGATCAAGAAGTGTTAGAACCCCTGAGAGGAGAATGAGATCGAGGAGTGGTAACAATCATTACTGTCTCTCCCCGAAGAATTCTGGCAAGGAGACACACAGTAGTTCAAGCCCGTCCCCTACCAGAAAACATCGAAAATATGGAAAGGATGAATTGGAAGGGGAGATGAACAAAATTAAGCCTCCAACATTTGATGGAGAACATAAGAAGGAGGAAGATGTCGAGACATGGTTGCTTGGCATGAGGAAATATTTCCAACTGCAGAATTATTCCGCCCATGTAGAAGGAAGAATTGCAATGTATCAACTGAAAGGAAAAGCATCCATGTGGTGGGATCAGTTTGTGCAGGTGCAACACATCAGAGAGAAAGAAGTCACTTGGAAGGAATTTAAGAGGTATTTCGAGAAGAAATACCTGACTAAAAGGTATTATGACAGAAAAATGAAGGAGTTCTTCGAACTCAAGTTGGGCAGCATGACCATTGATGAGTATGAACAAAGTTTTCTGGAATTACTGAAGTATGTTCCATTCATCAAAGATGAGGCTGTCAAGATTCAGAGGTATCTGAGTGTATTGCCACCTTCCATTGGTGACAAGATTCAATATGATGATCCTAAGACTATGGAAGAAACAATAAGAAGGGCGAAATGCTTATACAAATAACAAAGAGAAAAACCTACCTTTCGGAAGGCTTGGGATGACCAGAAGAGGTTTAAGAAAGAACAGAGGCAGAAGGGAAACAAGCCTCCCTTTTTCAAGAATGGCCCTGGGGAACAGTCATCCTTTAGAGACCCCAGGAAAGTTGAAGGGAGTGAGCATATGCCAATGCCTCCACCTATGGAGTGTTGGGGTTGTAAAGGGAATCATAGGTACAGAGACTGCCCCCACAGAAAAGATAAAGCGAGAACTGTCCATACTGTTCAGCAAGCTGAAATAGTGGAGGATATGGGCAACAGAATGTCAAGGATCTACACAGCCCTGGACAACAAATAAGTAGAATTTCAATCGCACATTATTGAAGTGGAAGGTATGATCAACAACCGACCACTTGTTATTTTAATTGATTCAGGGGCTAGACATAGTTATATAGATCCTAAAGTGGTTGAAAGTTTTCACCTAACAAGAAACAAACATGAGAAATCTTGGTTAGTACAGTTGGCCACAGGGACCAAGAGGAAGGTCACTGAATTGGTTAAGTCATGTTCAGTGGACATGAACTGGATGAGCACTAAGGCTGAATTGAACATTCTGCCTTTAGGCTCATATGATTGCTTAATTGGGATGGACTGGTTGGACCAGCACCATGCCCTTATGGATTGTCGTAACAAGAGGTTTACATGCCTGAATGAGGAGGGAAATCAGGTAACAGTCCAAGGAATTCCCAGAGCCATGGCTGTGAGGGAAATCTCAGCCATGCAGCTGAAGAAATGTTACCGGAAAGGCTATCAATTATTTTCATCTCGGGTGGAAGAAGCATCCCAAGATGTAGTATCGAATTTGGAAGACCACGAAGTACTCAAAGAATTCAAGGACATATTTTAGGAGGTACCTGGACTACCTCCGAAGAGAGACATTGATTTTTCTATAAATTTGATGCCTGGAGCAGCTCCAGTTTCGAAGGCTCCTTATAGAATGAGTACGCCAGAGCTGAAAGAGTTGCAATTGTAGCTCGAAGAGCTACTGAAGAAAGGTTACAATCACCCCAGTGTGTCACCGTGGGGAGCCCCGGTCCTATTCGTGAAGAAGAAAGATGGGACGTTGAGGTTGTGCATTGATTTTCGACAGTTGAATAAGGTCATTGTCAAGAACAAGTATCCTCTCCCAAGGATTTATGATCTTTTTGATCAGTTGAAAGATGCAAAAATATTTTCGAAAATAGATCTCCGATCAGGATATCACCAAGTGAGAATAAAGGATGAAGACATCAGCAAGACTGCCTTTAGAACAAGGTATGGTCATTATGAGTTCATAGTGGTGTCGTTTGGATTGTCCAACACGCCTGTTGTTTTCATGTGTTTAATGAATGGAGTGTTCAGAGATTATTTGGACAAGTTTGTCATAGTCTTCCTGGACGATGTCTTGGTGTATTCCAAGACAGAGGAAGAACTTGAACAACACCTGAGAATGGTGTTGCAGGTGTTGAGAGAACACCAGCTATACGCAAAATTGAGCAAGTGCTCTTTTTACCAAAGGAAGATCCATTATTTGGGGCACATTATATCTGAAGAAGGGATCGTTGTGGATCCTGAGAAGGTACATGCCATTCAAGAATGGCCAGCGCCAAGGAATGTGGCAGAAGTTAGATCTTTTATGGGTCTGGCAGGCTACTATAGGAGGTTTATAGTCAGATTCTCAAAGATAACTCATTCTATCACTTCCTTGGAAAGGAAGGGGAAGAAGTTCCAGTGGACTGAAGAATGTGAGAGAAGTTTCCAGTGATTGAAGTAGTTGCTAACCAGTGCTCCAATCCTGAAGATTACAGATCCAAACAAGGATTACGTAGTTGGCACATATGCATGTAAGGAGGGGCTGGGAGGAGTTCTCAGCCAATAGGGATTTGTAGTTTGTTATGAATCCATAAAGTTGAAGGAACATGAGAAGAATTATGCCACTCACGATTTAGAGCTGGCAGCAATCGTCCACGCCTTGAGGAAATGGAGACATTACCTCATGGGCAAGAGATTCGAGTTGAGAATAGACCATAACGGTCTGAAGTATTTATTTGATTAGTCGACCTTAAATGCCAGGAAAATTAGATGGCTAGAGTTTCTGTGCGAATATGACTTCAATATCAAGCATATCAAAGGGAAAGAAAATAAGGTGGCTGATGCACTCAGCAAAAAAGCGCACAAATTACATGCTACAGCCATTAGCATGTACATAACTGAGATTAAAGACAGAATTTTGGAAGCTGCCAATGTCGATTTGCAGTACAGAGGTCTAGTAGCAAAGCTACAACAACGTGAGAGACCACAAACCAAGGAAAGTTACACCTTGGGAACTGATGGCTTACTTCTATATAAAAACAGAGTATATGTACCCAATGTCCGAGAATTGAAGTTGGAAATTCTAAAGGAGATGCATAACATGACTTATTCTGGACATCCTGGATATTAGAAGACTGTGGCAACAATCAAAAGCCATTATTTTTGGCCAGGTTTGAAGAAAGAAATCGTTGAATACATCGCCAGATGTATGGAGTGCCAGAAGGTTAAGGCTGAGCATAGGCACCCAGGAGGGTTGTTGCAGCCTTTACCTATTCGTGAATGGAAATGGGACGTGGTAACAATGGATTTTATTACAGGATTGCCCAGAACAAGCAAGCAGCATGATTTAATCATGGTGGTGGTGGACAAGCTTACTAAAGCTGCCCATTTTATTCCACTGAAAACCACCCACAGAGCAGCAGATGTTGCTAACATTTTCCTAAAAGAAGTTGCATGCTTGCACGGAATTCCTAAGACAATTGTGTCTGATAGAGACCAGAAATTCACTTCGAAATTCTGGAAAGGACTGTTCAAAGGGTTTGAAACGAATCTGAACTTTAGCACATCATATCATCCCGAGTTTGATGGACAGACAGAAAGAGTGAACAGAGTAATAGAAGACATGCTAAGAATGTATGTGATGGATAAACCATCAAGGTGGGAAGACTACCTGCATTTGGTAGAATTCGCCTACAATAATGGGTATCATGTATCATTGAAGATGATCCCATTCGAAGCGCTTTATGGAAGAAAGTGCAACACTCCAGTGAGCTGGGATAATCCAGCTGACAGAATAGTAGTTGGGCCTGAGCTACTCAAAGAGATGGAAGACCAAATGATAAGAATTAAACATAATCTAAAAGCTGCCCAGGATAGGCAGGAAAGTTACGTTGATAGTAACAGAACCCATAGAGAATTCAAAGTGGGTGACCATGTTTTCTTGAAAGTGAAAACTAACAGAAGTTCCCTGAAGCTGGGAAGTTGCGCCAAGTTGGCAGCAAGATTTTGTGGGCCATTTGAGATCCTAGAAAGGATTGGGCCGGTTGCATACATGCTTGCATTACCTGCATCTATGACTGTACATAATGTGTTTCATGTTTCACTGCTTAATAAATATGTACCTGATGTTAATCATGTTATCGATTGGAATGTGATTCGTGTGGAACCAAAAGGTGTCCTGCAAGTGCATCCTGTGCGCATATTGGACAGGAAAAGCAAATAGCTCTGGAATCGAGCTATAGAGCTTGTAAAGGTCCAGTGGACCTGGTACGGTCCTGAGGACACGACATGGGAGCATGAAGAGGTTATGCCGGCAGAGTACCCGCATCTTTTTGAAGATTTTGAAAGGCTTGCAGAGACAGTGTAAGTTGCACTGAGGACAGTGCAAAAATAAGCAGAGGGGGATTGTAGTGTCCCCAAGGCCGAGCCCCGTTGTAAACCAAGTTCTGAAAGGAATTGCGATTATGTTTTATAGGCTGGTGAGCCAAGTTCTTATAAGCTGGAGACTTATGTGTTTGTTAGGATAGGGAGCCTAAGTGTTGAAGGTCAGGAGCCTGCTGTTGTACTTGTATGTATGTAGAACATTTAATAAAATATAAACACCGCCAGGTGCAGACCGACCACGATGAATGAGTGAAGGGGGACTAAGCATCCACGGAGTGGGCAAGGAATTAAGGGATGGAAGGTGGGAAAGGGGCCAAGTGTTGAGCCTAGGGGCTAAGACTAGGGGGGGCTTAAGCCTGGGAATAATATTTTAATATTATTCCAAAAAGACATGTTCATTTTATGTTTCATTTCATCCTAAGTTTGGAAAGGGTAAGCGTGCAAAGGGGATGCATGTTGATGGAACGTGTGCATTCCAAGGGTGACAAGTGTTAGCCCTAGTGCATGCAAATAAAATGGCCAGGAAGAGCCATGAGAGGGGATCTCCTCCATTCTACCTGACGGTTTGAAGGTAAAACCTTGGTGCATCCCTGAAAGCCGAAAATCCTGGGTTGACTTCTGAGATAGCCGGTACCACCCCTGTCTAAACAGTTCGAACCTGTGCTGACCCTGCGTGGATTGTTTATCATGCATCCTCGACAACCAGAGCGTGAGTCTATTCTATGCTAGCGGATTGGGAAATAGAAGTGACCATCCATTGTTGAACCTGTTGGGAAGCTCGTGTCTGTTTTCCCGTGAGTTTTTATGACCACGTAGTGCTGGACTGCGTGGGGTCTTGTTGGCCAGTGGTGCAACACTCTCTCCAGGTGAGAGAGGTAATTGAGGTTGGAAGAATAGGTTGTTGGCCCGTGAGCGATTCTCTCCAGGTGAGAGAGTGCGCGAAGGAAGGAGAGGACTCCTAGAAGGAACCCTGTAGCTGACACAGAGCTCGGAGACTTCCGGTCCGACCTGTTCCTGTAACCCAAGGCAAGGGAGATTAACAGCCGAAGGACTGTCCAGGTGACAGAGAAGGTGTATTCTCCTGGGGTGGAATAGGCATGTGAGGAATGAGGGTCTGTGGGCAGTGAGCGTGTTGTTTTCCTTGTAACCTCAGCCTAGCCTAGATTTCCTTGCCTTGGGGTGGAGCTTAGTCCCAGCTCGGGGGTGACCCACTGCTGAACTGATGAGCAGTGTGGTCTAAGGCTAGGAGGTTCGTGGATGGCCTGCACTTGGTTGGTGGATTATACCATTGTTAAAAGATAAGTATTTGATTATGTTTTAATCATGTTTTGCATGACTCTACTGCTTATGATATCATGATTTCCGCTGTGTATATGAATTAGTATGAAATGCTATGGACTGTTAATTATGGCAGTAACTCATATGAATACGCTGTGTAGAATGTGTTTACTTGTTTAAATGCATGATATTTATAATACCTGTATGAGTTATGTGCAAAGTGGTGTTATAAATTTTCTTTTAAGAACGATTAAACGAAGTAGCAGAAAAGGTGTGCTACACCAATGGTTGGAATCCCAACCCCACCTGAAAGGGGTTGTGGCCAATTGAGCTATGTAGGGCTCGGTTGTAGCTATGCTAGACATAGGGAAGACTCTCATCCCATGTGTGAGGGTGTTTTGAATTGTACATGCGTAGGATATGTACGATAATCCGATTGACGACCTTAGTTTGGCCATCTGTCTAGGGGTGGAAGGAAGTGGATTTGGTGAGCTTAGTATACAACAATGACCAGAGGCTCGACCAAAATGTGCTGAGGAACCGCCTGTCGCGGTCTGCGATAATGGTTTGTGGGATCCCAAAATGTACACATACTTATTCAAAGAAGATATTGGCAGTGGCTTCTGCTGTGATTTTCTTCTTGCAGACGGCTAGAATCGCCATCTTGGAAAAGTGATCAACAATCACAAAACACAGTCATTTCTCCTCTTGGTGGACAGGAGGCCCAAGATGTATTCCATTAATATGGATTCTCACGACCTGTTAGGAGTAGGCAAAGGGTTGTACAGGCCATATTTCTTTGTGGTCGATTTGGCAATAGCGCAGGCGGTGCAGGACCTGATATACTTGTCGACATCCTGTGGCAGTTTTGGCCAATAGAAATGTTTTTGCAGCACTGCCACTGTCTTTTCGATGCCAAAGTGTCCTGCCATCCGACTGTAGTGAGATTCCGAAATCAACTTCACGCGTTCTCTTGATGGAACACAGAAATGCCCCAGATGGCACAACAAATCGTCCTGAAGATGGAAATTAGTGACCACTGAGTCGACACCCAACATTTGGTATGTGTTGTAGAAGTCAGGTTTTGTCTCGAAGAGGTGGGGCCATCCAGAGGTCTCGTGGCCGCAAGATTCTAGCACCGTGGTGAGTGTCATGACTGGATTCTGACTGAGGCAATCAATAACTTGGTTGGTACTTCCTATTTTATACTTGACGTTGAGGTGAAATTGTTGTAAGTATGTGGACCACTTCTGATGACGGTCATTCTGTAATTTGCCTTGGGTTTGCATGAACTGTAGTGGCTTGTGATCAGTTTGGATGATTGTCTCCTTCCCAATAATGTAATGTCTCCACTCGTAGAAGACTTGCACAATGGAGTACATTTCTTTTTCGTAAGTAGGGTACTTACAGACATCATCTGATAGTGTCTCACTATTGGGTGCCATGGGGTGGCCGTATTGAGTGAGAATGATGCCCACAACATATTCTGAAGCATCTGTCTCGATCTCAAAGGGATGCTACAGGTCCGGTAATGAAAGTACTTGGGATGAGCACAAACGATTCTTCAAGTCCTCGAAGTCTTGTTGTTGGGACATGCCCCACACAAATTTTGCCTTACCACCACCCCTGGTTACTTGGCTGAGGGCCCGTGCGATATGAGAAAATACCAACAGAAACCTGCAATAGAAATTGGCGAGGCCCAAGAAGCTCCGAAGGTGAGTGAGTGTGGTTGGGGCTGGCCAGTCATGAATGACATAGATCGTAGCTATATCCACATTCACACCATGTTGATCAATGATGTAGCCTAAGTAATGGACCCTGTCTATGCCGAAGGAGAATTTTTCCAAGTTTTCATATAGTTTGCACTGCCGCAGAGTGTGTAGAACCTGCTAAATATGTTGTAAGTGTTCCGCCCAAGTATTGTTGTAGATGAGGATGTCATCCAGATATACCACTACAAAAGTATTGCTCAAAGGTCGTAGGATATCGTCCATCATCCTCATAAAAGTTGCTGGAGAATTTGTCAAATCAAAGGGCATGATCGGCCATTCAAAAAGACCTTCTTTTGACTTGAAGGCGGTCTTCCATACATCTGTATGTTCTATTGGGACCTAGTGGTAGCCAAACTTTAGATCAATCTTACTGAAGTATTTGGTCCCCATGAGATGATCAAGGAGGTCGTTGATTCCAGGAATCGGGTACCAGTTTCGGACTATGATTTTATTCATGGCCCGATAATCAATGCAGAGTTGTCAGGTCTCGTCTTTCTTCTGCACCAGCATGATTGGGCTTCCACAAGGTGATGAGATGGGATGGATGTGCCCCTTTTGTATAATTTCTTAGATCTGCCTCTTGATCTCCTCGTTTTCTAACAGAGAGAAACGATAGACTGGTCTATTGAGTAGCGGTGCGCCTGGGGTCATATCTGAGTATTCTTCCACGACCTTATCTACTTGCTTCTGTTGTGTGGAGAGATCGGTCACAGAGGCTCTGGATCTGGTTGTGATCTTTCACTCACTCTGAGAGCGAATCACGAAGAAGAAAATATTCTCATTCCTAGAGATGACCTTCCTGCATTGCTTGGCAAAGATCAAGGAAATAACACTAGGAGTGACTGCCTCGGGTATCTTGTACAATTTCTTGTTCAAAGTAATAATAACACTACGAGGCCTAGACTCATATACAAGATGACGTTTCCATAAATAAGGTTGGCCCAAAAGAACATTACAAACTTCGAGAGGAGTAACATCACACAATACCTCGTCTTTAAAGGGCTTGATGTCGTACAACAGTCGACACTGTTGGCTGATGCGAAGATTGCTTCCTTGGTGGAGCCATCTAATGGTGTAGGGTTG
The DNA here is from genome assembly GCA_009831015.1 of Picea engelmannii. NCBI lineage: Eukaryota > Viridiplantae > Streptophyta > Pinopsida > Pinales > Pinaceae > Picea > Picea engelmannii. The sequence goes on from ML777421.1 coordinate 2,313,585, forward strand.
TGGATGCGGTGTTTTCGACAGGGCCAACCATTTGATGACCTCTACTGAGATGAGGTTCTTCTGGCTACTGCTATCAACGATGAAGTGCAGCGGGATGCCTTTCACCCACATTTGTGAATGGAAGTGGCACTCACCTTCTTCTGGGTCGTCTGGTTCACCAGGATGGAGCTTAGTAGTAGCAATGGTGGCACTGTGTTCCACATCAATGATTCGTCTTCCCATTTTTGGTTCAGACTCAGAGTCATAACCCACATCGGATTCTAAGGCTTTCACTTCGGCCACCAATGACTGCTTTGAGAGACAATCAATAGTGTTATGCCAAGGGCTCTTATGGAAGTCGCACCACTTCCTAGTATCTTTCTTTGTCTTTCCAGTGTCCTTTGCTTGCAGCTTGGATTAGTTGTCTTAATATTTCCATCTTTTCTCTCTCCCTTGTTATGTGAGTTGGGGTTGCCCTTTCCTGACTTTTGGTGTGAGGGGTTCCTAGGCCCAAATTGCTGCATCTTTTGTTTGAGTTTCTGCTCGATTTTGACGGCATATCGACAATCCATGCCCAAGGATGAGATGTCCATAAATTCCATTTCAGTTTGTATGTATCTAGGCAAAGCACTGCGATACTTTAGCAGCCAATGTCGCTCTGAATCTTTGATACCCAACTTGGTGTACAAGGTATGGAATATATTTGTGAACTCTGGCACTGCTTGGTCTCTTTCTTGTCACAGTGTGGTCCATTTGTTATACAAGTCGTCATAACTTTCGACAGGGTAGTATTGTTCCTTAAAAGCATTCCTGAAAGATTCCCAAGTGGTCGTGACTGTAAATAATGAGGGTTCCTCTGTTTCCTTTTGCTCACAGAAAGTTTCTCACCAATCCTTGACACGAGGAACAGATTTGAGGAGCACAAAAGTAATCTTTTCTCTATTCAAAAGGTTATGGACAAAAAAATACCCTTCTAGTAGATTCAACCACTTGTCTACAACAGTTGTGTCTATCTGACCTTCAAATATAGGAATATTGAATTTTATTTGAACCTTGAAGAGGGCAGCGCCTCCGCTTGAGGAAGATGCACCGCTTGTTGGTATCCCCCGAAGGATTTGCACGAAACTATCCATCATCTCATTCCTCTTTTGCGTGAGGGCTTCCTCAAGCAACATTTTGAAAGAATCTCTTATCCTGTCATCTTTCTTTTCTCCTTCCATGAGAGGTCGTTTGGGTGTGCAAGAGCTTTTGTCCTCAAGAGAAACAAGCTCAAGACCCAATTCTTTGTACCATGACCTCATTGGGGACATGCATTAAGACAACAAGAAGCAGACTTCTCTGATACCACTCATCCAGATTTTATGAGAAGAATGAAATGAATATAGATTCTTAAAAGATGCTTAACATAGAATAATAGTGATACAGTAAAACTTGTTTTCTATTCAATAAGGAAACAAGTTGAAACTATAAAATGCAGCGGAAAATAAGCTTTTTGGAATGGTGGCAGCTTATCTCTGAGAAGAGATGCGACGACTGCGCTCATTCGCTAGAAGATGATTACAATGAGGATCTGAAGGCATTTTTTACAATAAATAAGAATGTCACAAACCCTAGACATCCAAAAAACTAACCCTAGGAGATGAAGCGCCAAAAGTCATGTGGGCCCCGTTTGGGTAAGTTAGTACATCAACTTCTTGGGGTCGTAACTTTTGCTTACGATCTTTGTTTGGGGTGCACGATAGCTCGTTGGAAAGGTATCATCAAGGAGATTCATTTTAGGGGCTCAATCAGAGCCTTCAACTATTATTGAGAAGCTCGATCCTGAAAAACCTTCATTTAGGCCCTCAAAATGGCCCCGGAAGTTAAAATTTGCTAAAAATAGTAAATTACCAAAATTGCCAGAAAACTATTTTGAGCCAATTGGAAAAGGTGGGTGGCTATCGATATCCACCTGGATCACATAAATTTGAAGTTGAGGAACAAATAAGTGGTTTCACGGAGGTGATGGATACAATTATAACTTATAGCATCTCATTCGACTTATCTGTAAATGTGTAAAATTTTAAATCAGAGTACAACAATAACTCACAGAACAATGCATTTGAGCGAAACAATCATTTCCTCTTATTTACTTGTCCTTCTAGCTCAGAAAAAATCATATTACTCTCAAAAGAAAAACTCCTTCAATTTCATTCCAGTGCTAGTTTTCTCTCATTAGCTCCCTATAGATGTTAAAAATCGGCCTCTAAAAGAAAAATTATTGGTTATGGCATTTGTATTAGAAGATGTATTATATGAAGCCTTATGATTGGCACAGATTGTCTTGCGCAAGAGATGAATCGTTCTTGATAGATTTCCAACGTTGTTGCATTTCTACACACAAAGCATTCAATAGAAACATTGGACTCGCTGCATTTCTACACACAAAGCATACATGGCAATTGAATGCGCTATTGGTTATGGAATTTGTATTAGAAGATGTATTATATGAAGCCTTATGAATGGCACAAATTCACTATCTCGCGCAAGAGAAGAATCGTTGTTAATTACCACAAGAACCGAGGGTTTTCAGTGAACAAATTATAACTTCTCGTACCAAATTCGAATTTACATATTAATCCTGAATCTCCAAATTTCCAAAATCTTTGGGTCCATTTGGCTGAACCAAATTTGGTAACTATGCTGGAGAGTTATTTCGAGTCTAACAAGTATACCATACTTTTTCCCTCATAGATTTTCTTTTACTTATTGTGACCACATAACTCTGAGTATACTCGTGCCAGGTGAAGCACAAACTACACATCTACCATAATATGGAGATTCTCTTCTGCTTCTTTAATAAGTTATATACGGAGTTTGAGCTTGGGAACCAAAAACTATATCCTATAATTCTAGGGAAGAGGTGGTGGGTCAACACAATAATCATTAGGTGTAAGATTTTAGGGAAGAGGTGGTGGGTCAACACAATATTCATTAGGTGTGAGGAATCTTAGATCTCTGAAAAAAAAAAATGACACTCCCCACATTGATGCAATTAATATATTATGTCATGGTATTTGTTTTGAGGTGATGGTATTTGTTTTGAGGTGAGGAGAAATCTTTTGACGTGAGGTGAGGAGAGGAGAAAGGGAGGTGGGACGAGGGATGCATTTGGACATTAATATATTTATGTCATGGTATTTCTTTTGAGGTGAGGAGAGGGGTAGGTGGGACTATTTATGTCATGGTATTTCTTTTGAGGGATGTGGGACGAGGGGATGCATTTGGACATTAATATATTTATGGCATGGTATTTCGAGGTGAGGAGAGAAGTAGGTGGGACAAGGGGATGCATTTGGACATGCTCGTGGACGATGTTCCAAACTTTCTTAGCCTTCGAACTAATAATACACATGCTTCATTGCAATTTTAAAATGTGGATTTTTTTGCATTTAATAAAGCAACCATACTACCTATGTACATCGGTGTAAAGGTGAGTATTGTATGTTCGTTGGGCATTGCTCATATTTTTTTTCATAGTGTGATGTTTATCACATTATCATAAGATAAATAGTTATACACACGTATGATTGTTCTGTTCTATCCATCAATCCTAATTTCAACATTCTCTATGGCAAGAGCTTACACTTAAATGTAAAAACGTTTTTCATATAAAATGTTGAAACTAGGATTAAGTTGTATGTAAATGTTTTATAGCTTATTTTTTTTACTATTTAATATCATAGAATAGATTATATATATATATATATATATATATATATATATATATATATATATATATATATATATATATATATATATATATATATATATATATATATATATATATATATATATTTATTTTAGAATGAAACTAGGATTGAGGGGTATGTTAAGGTTTTCTATAGTATGTTGCTTTTATTATTTAATATTATTGAGCATAAGCTATTGTGAGAGGTTTGGGCTCATTTTTTTTATGCGTAGGTTATTTTCAGAAATCTCTAAATATGACCATTTTTTTTTATACATTATGTTGATGTACAAACATATGTGACTAAGTTTATTCAGGTCAAATCATTGTCGTAGTTGAACTTTCCAATCATCTATTTATTACAATAGGTGAACTTCCCAACCACCTACATTGAATGCTGTCTCTTCTCAACCTATGATAAATAATGGAGATCTTCCTTATAATTGCATACAATAGATCTAATAGGTCATTCTCTCTTGTAGAAGGTTTTTGGTATTTACATTTGTCTTGTCTCGTGACTGCGATATTTTTTTTTCTAATATCTACATGGTATTTGAGCGGCTCTGCAAACCCCTTGTCATATTTTTTTGAGGGAGTTGCATGTTTTCTAATATTCAAGATCGTTGATCGCTATTGTTTGTAAGGCATCAATTATTTTTCCAGTATCGTTTCCCCTGTCCTCCTCCTATGCATTTCCCTTTCTCTCACGGATTTCTATACAATCCCACAACTTGAAGCTCCACCTCTGTCTCCCCCTTAGTTGAAGTCATTGAGGGTGAGAGTCATAGAGGTCTGAGATAAAACTCAAGGGGAGAGCAATACCTTCCGGTCCACCCAATTGGTCTTGTCATGAGTCGAGCTGAGACGTTTTTGTGCCCATAGATCAGAGGGAAATTTAGTGGGTGAATAAGCTAGGCCGCGTACTGATAGCCATCGTTTCACTAGACTTCTTCCAACTTGTTCTTCTAAGGTACCCAAATATAAACTCTCATAAGTGGAGAAAAGGATAAAAAATCGTAGGAAAAATTCCTCCTCTGAAGAGAGAAAACAAAGAAAAAAAACATATACAGAAAGTGAAGGTAGGAGGACTCAAGATGAAACCTGAGAGACAAGTTACTTCACCCCAAGCATTGACCTTAACTGAAGAAAATGAGGTGACACCAAAGGTTTAGTGAAAATGTCAAAAACTTGCTCTTCAGTAAGAAAATACTCCAAGCTGAGAACACCATCCTGGATGAGTTATCTAATGAAGTGCATGTGAATCTCAATGTGTTTTATCCTTTGATGCTCCATTGGGTTGCGAGAAATGTGTATGGAACTTTTATTGTCACACCAAAGAGTGGTGGGATGATCATGTTGAATGGAAAACTCTGTCATTGGCTATCAAAGCTAAAGAACTTCCCAACTAGCAAGAACCACAACATGATACTCAACTTCTGTAGAGGATAATGTAATTGTTGATTTCTTCTTGCAAGACCAGGAAATTGGAGTAGAGCCAAGGAAATATACAAAGCTAGATGTGGAATTTCGATCATCAACTGAACCAACCCAATCAGATTGAGTGATTCCCACAAGTCGAGAAGCACCAGAGGTATACTGCATGCCGAAATTGGTAGTACCTTGAATGTACCTCAAAATGTGCTTTGTTGCCTTCCAGTGACTCTCATGAGGATCTTGAGAGAATCGAGAGACAAGCCCTACTGCAAAAGAGATGTTAGGACGTGTATAAGTCAAATACAACAAACTCCCAACCAGTTGCCGATATAACGAAGGATTAACGTGTGGTGTGCCAATTTTTCACATGAAACTCTATGTGACTAATTTTCAGATCTAAGAAATTGGTTTCTAATGAACCAACAGTAACACCCTAGTTGTTATCACTGAACAATTCGACACTGAAAATTATTGACTGAAAACATATGCAACATAAGCAAAAAATATCAAAGATGAATAATCAACACATATGAAACACAATTTCAGTTATGTAATATTGTTATCATAAAAAATCTTGAGGGAAAAACCAACCCTCCCATCCAAGATAATATCACCAAAATTTTAGGACAACCTTGTCCTCCAAAATTACCAAAACTAAGAACAACCTTGTGATCCAATAACCATAAAAATTAGAAAACCAAACCTCAACAAATATCCTGGAAATATTGTCTGCCCACAAATCTGTTGTAGACCACCTATACAACCTATTGAGGTCACTTGTTGTCAGCATGTATGGACCTACCCTTGCCCAGAAGAGTTTATACGGATGTATGTGATTGTTCCTACAACAACCGACATATGTATGCGACTGTTCCCACTATAACCCACGTACATGTGAAAAATTGTACAAACACTTTATATGTGTCGAGATACAGATTATTTTCGACACGGAGGAATGAGAGTAGAGATATAATAAATAAATGTACAGACGTATCCCAGATATCCAATAATATAACAAAAAAATATAAGAGATGCAACCTTAAACACAAAGATACAGTAATACACAATTTCTATTAATGAGCGAAATGCCCAAAACTGTAGAAATACAAAGTGAAAGACTCGTTAGAATGGGGGAAGCTTATCTATGAGAAGAGATGTGATGGTTACTTACATTCACAAGAACATGATTTTACAATGAGGCTCCAAAGGCCTTTTTATCATAAATAAAATCCAAAACCCTTACCCAAGAAGATGAAAAGCCAACCGTTTTGTGGACCTCGTCTTGGGTAGTTTGGTGTATCAACTTCCCGGGGGTGTAAATTTGGCATACGATCTCCGTTTTGGGCGCACGATAGTTCGTTGGAAATGTATCATCAAGGAGATTCATTTTGGGGGCTCAATCAAAACCTTCGACTATCATTGAGGTGCTCGATCCTGAAAAACCTTCATTTAGGCCCTCAAAATAACCCTAGAAGTTTAGGAACCAAATTGTTTTGAGCCAATTGGAATAGGTGGGTGGCCACTGATATCCACCTAGATCTATCCTCCCTCCTTATAAAGAAATGGTATCCATTATGTTGAGTGCTCGTGGGAGAGGGGAAAACGTTTTTTGAATCTGCATTTTGATGTTCTGCTTGCCTTGTTGGAGAAGTTTCATTGCTTAGCTTGTTGAAGGTTGTCACGAACCTGTGGCTGGAAGGGTTGGAAATTTTGAACCAGTTTTGCTACATGAGATGACTGTGTGCAAAATGAATCCTTTCACTTTTCTTTGATCTTATTGACCTGCTTCTACTGGACAAAAGGTGCTTGGAATGAGGCTGCAGTGGTTGCGGTGTTCTTTTGTTCACCTTTTGAACAAATTGTGATGAAACTGGATTTTGTAGTATGAGATACTACCTTGCGACACTGTTTAGGTGGGGTAGTAGTTGGAGCTACCTATGGTATCTTGTAGAGATGACCCCCTAGAGTAACAATGACACTATGGGGTCGAGCCTCATAAATAGCATGGTGCTTCCACATATATGGCTGGCCCAAAAGAACATTTGTTGGCCCTTGACCAAGTTTTGGAGATCCTTGGTCATGTTTGATTTCTTTTGGGACTTCGACAAGCTGGTCAAAGGCAGAGCGCAAGTTGAAGAGGAGATCGCGGGATCTCGACCCCTTTTTAGGGCATTTTTGGGATTAAGGTTTATGTAATGGGTGTGGGATGTCGGTCCATGGGTTTACCCATGTTTAGGCCCATTTTGTAATGTATAAATAGAAAGCGAGGTGATGTAAGTAACGATGTATGGGTGTGATGCTAGGTGCTAAGTATTGTGCTAAGTGAAAATAATTGTAAGATGATTTTTGCATAATGTATGTTGAGACTCACAGAGCTAAGTGTAGGTCATCTGTGGTGCTTTGTGTACAGACCGTGAGAAGCCTTGTGTTGTAGCCTAAGTCGGAGAAGGAGGATCTGGTGAGGTGCATGTAGATCTCATTTCCTCTGCGGAGTAAGGTTTTGATGCTCTATGCCTGTAAGAAGCTTGACATAAGATAAGAAAGAAGAGAAGAGTTGGTGGACGTAGCCCCACACTGGGGTGAACCACGTATAACCTGTGTTATGGTTTCTTTGTGCATTCTGGTTATTGTCTTGTGTATATAATTTAAGCTTAAGTGCAGTAATGAATGTTTAGATGAATCTCGTATGATAGCTTAGTTCTTAAGTAACGTGAATAAATGCTAGATTTGATCTTTTTCCATGTGCTAAGTGCTTAGATGTGTTAGATCTGGTTGAATACTGCGTTGTTATGTAATTAGGTTTTGGATATGTGATGTGGATAAGGGTTAAATAATGATGAATGCTAACTGCTAAATGCTTTGTTAGAGTGGTATAATCACAGATCTGTGTCCCAGCTAGGTTGCAGAAATTTGAGTCCTACAACCACCCCTCCCTCTACCTCGGTTGAGACTTCATATGCTTCGCAGGTGTTGTCGAAAGGGTCGGTAGTTAGGGTTTTGTTGGTGCGTTGTTGAAGCGTTGAACCCCGGGTCTTCCTTTGTGCCAACAAATGGTTCCATTATCGGGACCTAAAACTGTGATTGTTGGGAACTGAAGAAAAGAAAGCTCTGTGCTTAGATCTGTTGCTTTAGTGCGCAGTATTACACTTGACTTGTGAAGCTCTGTGTTAAGAAGAGAAGTATGATCTGAAGAAAAGAGGTAAGGTATTGAAGCTTTGTGCTCTGAGAAAGGTAATTTAAGTAATTTTTTTTTTTTTCGAAAGTATGGATCTAGGTATGTTTGATAAATTTTGTCCTAGTCTGAAAATTAGGGCACAGTTAGAAAAAATAAGATTTGATATGAATAGATCTGATAGAAGCAATGGAAGATATGTTATTCCTATGCATAGAAAGAATGTTTGGACTAACAAATGGATGCAGGATCCTAGAAAGAGTTTTTTGCAGGTTAGTTACTTTGATCCCAGTGCACAGTACAGGAAAGGTTGGGGATCATTTAAGAGAAAGAGAGGATTAAGCCTTTGTTATAGTTGCAGAAGACCGAGACATCTTGCTAAGGAATTCCCTAGTAGAAGACCTAGTTTTTTTTGTTGTAAAGCTATGGACCATGAAGTTTTGGATTGTCCTAGAATGATTGCTAAAGTTGAAAAGATGAATATGAAACAAGAAAAATATGAGACATGCCAAGAAACTAAGGATATGATAGAACCCCAGAAAGAATCAGAGACTGTATTACTACATATAAAAGAAACCTTGAGTGATCACAAAAATATCAACTTGTCAGAGGTCTTCAAAGAGAAAGAGTACATAGAAACAAGAATAGGAGACTTCGACATAGACTGTGTCTTGGATGAGGAAACACAGGTGAATATCATGACAGAAAGAACTTGGAAAATTTTGGGAAACCCTACTATGGTTCCTTCATTAGGAGGAATATGATTATTTAGAGGAAAGATGATAACCCTATGTGGAAGACTTACCCAAACATCTATGAGTGCTCATGGCACTTCGACAGAAGAAGAATTTGAGATCGTTAAGTTTGTTGAGAACAATGCCCCATTTGCTATCTTGCTAGGAAAAACCTAGATTGAGAAAGATCAGATACGAAGGAAACATGAAGAGGAGGATCTAGAACAGAAAAAATAAGAACTAAGAGATTTCATGGCGAGGAGAATAACACACTTACTAGAAGAACAAGAGAACCAGTCAAAGCTACTAAGGACCAAAGATATGGATGTTGAAGTTGAAAGGACACAGGAAGACTGGAGACACCTGTTTGTATAAGAGAGTAGAGTACCTACCCCAGAAAGAGAAGAAGTATTACCCTTGAATCCTATGAAAGACCCTCCACAGTGCGAAGTTATCATGCCAAGAGGAGATAAGAATGATAATGGATAGAGGAAACCAATGATTCAGATCACAGGAAAGAAGGCCAACAAGCTCAGTAAGAAGAGGGCAAAGTTAGAAAAATTGCAAGAAGTTCCAGAGAATACTTCGCAGAAGGAAGATTTCCAGAACTTGAACTTTATCGGAATATCAGTACAACACAGATTGACACTTCACCATGACGAAGAAATATGAACATTGGAGGCAATATGACTATTCAATCGATGCTCCCGAACAGTTAGGAAAGCAATTATGGCCCGAAATTTCGCCATTGGACTATTGGGACCACACCATACCAGATGACATTGAATTGAATTGAATAAGGCTTTGCGACCCGTTGAAAGAAACTATTACGACAATATCTATTTATCCTAGCGAGCGTTGGACTGAGAACACTTTTTCCAATTGTGATTATCTGAGCCCACAGTGAAGTAGTTGATTTCACACAATGATCATTGATACCTCGCCATCCATTCTATTACATTGAGTATTGTTCATCGACATGAGATATCAGATATCGAGTGTGCATGTTGGATGCAATTAGCGTAGTAGAAAAAGTCATCGAAGAGATTCTAATAGACCTCATGGCCGATAAGGTGATGTCCGCAGGAATCCAAGCCTCATCGATGCGAGGAGTGCAAGCCTCCCTGTCGAATGCTCATGGATCTGGACCATCCCGAGCTGCGACCGAGAAAAGAACCAAGCATCGTTATGACTTGGCGAATGCGAAGCTAATTCTATCCATCCTGCCTGACTACATCCCACCTTTGGTCGGTGTGGTGAGTCGTGACAGTGTCCCGAGGGACTTTGACTACACAGTCATCATTGCATACCTTCCGAAGGGAATATAAGTAGTCAGACCGTAGTTGGAGAGGATTTCAACCTTGAAGATCAGTGACTATAACCTAGGAGACCGCAAGAGCTATGGCATGCTCGCACCTCACAAATATTTGACCAATACCAAGGGGAATAAGTCAAAGATAATCCCCCAGTCGTGGACTATGGACATCACGAGGTCCACTTTCTTGAACATGATGAAGATACCACATTTTGGAAGGAACTAGGAGGTTAACACGTGCGTTAATCTCCTATTGTTGTGCTTCCATGGAGGGTATCTGTGGTTAGACAGGCGCATCACCATCGATTTGACGTTGATCCATAGGATCACTGGATTGAGCATGTAGGGACCAGACCCACCAGAATTTTATCCAGGGAAGGCTGCAAATCGTGCCCTGGAACATAAGATCAAATACACCTATGACAATGTAGAGAAAGGGATGCGAGGCTACAAGATAGCCTCCATTCAGAATGGCGCAGTGCCCCTTGCTTTCCAGTTTATTGCTGGTAAGCTATTCTGAAAGAAAAGACCCACGCAGGTCACAGGGTTTGTCGTTGACCTCGCAGGAAAATGCGTGGAAGGACTACAGATGAACTGGGCCAATTACCTAGTCAATCAGTTATAACTTGATTGTTGCGAAGCTCAGGATTAGGGCTATGAGTTCCATTTTAGTTGGATGTTGATCCTAATCACATTTACTTCTTGGGAGATGCTGGAAGGTGCAACCTTCCCTGACATTGAGCCATTCGAGCCACTAGCTTTGAAGTTCACCACGCTCTGGAATTCGAGCGATATGGGGAAATAATGGAAGTCGAACACAGTATTCCATACCTACTACTTGCAACTGAAGAGGGATATTGAGTCTTTCACTCATATGACGCCGAAAACCCTGGACAGGTTCAGGTACCTTATGAAGTTCCGCGTAGATAGACATTTTATTTATATTACTATGCGCGCAGATGAAAGTAAATAAGATCTTCAGTCCTACTACAAGCTCACATAGGAGGACCTAGAAGAAATCACTAAGGAATGGCCCGCAAAGTTCCTTATACCAGTCGACCAGGCAACACTGTCCAACGCCAACCTCATTGGAAGTCTAGTGGTTACTCGTGAAGAGTATGATGCACCCAACAATAGCAGGAAGAAAAAGCAGGAAGATGTACATAAAATACACAACACATCAGAAGAGACTGCATTAGATTCACCTAGCGGAGGAGGAGATGAAGAAGTGGACAAAGAAGAGAAAGAAGGGGAAGAAGACAAGCATAAGTAGGGTGAAGTAACACCACCTAGGAACCCCCTTGAAGAGGCAGAGACATCCAATAAAAGAAAGGTTTCCCCAACAAAACCTACATCGCGGAAGAAATCAAAGTGAGTAAGATGAAGCTACAGACTGTACTCATGGTCGATGACTTTGACTTCATTATCACAACTATATCAGGTGCCTCAGAAGATATTTTGCAGATAAATGAAGCCAAACAAGAAACCATGTATGAAAGGATTGAAGAAAATCTTAGAGGAGTACAACAATACCTTCACTCCAGCCACGCAGTGTCCACTACACCTCCATAACCAGAAGAACCAGAGTTGGGATATGAGCCTGCCCAACTCCGTAGAATAGCGGATGCAACCGAAGCTCGCCTTTGTCGCATGCAAGAAGAAAAAGAATAGGCCACAGTGGCCTTGAAGCAAGAACAAGAGGAAATCATAGAGCAACTCCGAGTTGTGCAACAAGAGAAGGACGACCTCCAAATCAAGTTCGAAGAGGATAGAGCGCAGATACAACAGGAGAAATAACAACTGCTCATGGAGTAGGTTGGAGTTAAAGAAGCAGTCCGCAGAGCACTTCACTCTGTGATGAGCTTAGGCCAAATGGAGGAAGACCCGGTGGAGAATCAAGTGGTGAAGCTTATTGAAGCCATTCAACAACTTCAACAGAGAATAATAGAACTGGAGCTACAAACAGTTCCAAGCACTCCATCAGAAGTGCGATAATAGAGAGAAGAAACTTCCCAGAGTGCAGTTGAAAGGATCAAAGCATTAGCCATGGAATGTAAAAAACTAAGCAGTCGCAGTGCACAGACTTATGAGCGCCTTACCGAGGACCCTAAACTAAAAACACTGGAGTCGTAGCTCCAGGAAGAAAAGAAGCAAGCAACAACAATTCAAGCACAGTTAAATCCTTTGTCAGCAGTCGAGCGAATGAAAATATCCCAAGAACAACGCACGGCTCAACAACAGGTCCATGCCATACAAAGCAAAGTCATGGAAGTGACTCAAAATCTCTAGCCAGTCCAGGATGCAGCTTGCCTACCTTTTGAGGAGATTGAAGACCGAGGAGCAGAGCTAGAATGAGTAGTCACTTCGGTAGAAAAACGTTTAGAGGGACCTGTGAACCAGGTAGTTATTCAAGAGTTCACTGAGTAGGAGGCCTTGGTGCAACAACACGTTGAAGCAGCTGGAGCCAAGCTCGAGGATTTTGAGGCAGAGTTACCCAGACCAGAGTGACGCGGGATGAGTCACAGGTTAGTGTTGGGGCCTGATTGTCCCTTAACCAAGTTTTGGAGATCCTTGGTCATGTTTGACCTCTTTTGGGACTTCGACAAGCTAGTTGAAGGCAGAGTGCAAGTCGAAGCGGAGATCGTGGGATCTCGACCCATTTTTAGGGAAGTTTTGGGATTAGGATTTATGTAACGGGTATGGGATGTCGGCCCATGGGTTTGCCCATGTTTAGGCCCATTTTGTAATGTACAAATAGAAATCTAGGCGATGTAAGTAACAATGTATGGGTGTGATGCTAAGTGCTAAGTATTGTGCTAAGTGAAAGTAATTGTAAGAGGCTTTGTGCATAGTGTATGTTGAGACTTGCAGAGCTAAGTGCAGGTAATCTGTGGTGCTTTGTGTAGAGACTGTGAAAATCTTTGTGTTGTAGCCTAACTCGGGGAAGGAGGATCTGGAAAGGTGCACACAGATCTCCTATCCTCTGCGGAGTAAGGTTTTGATGCTTTGTGCATGTAAGAATCTTGGCAGAATATAATAAAGAAGAGAAGAGTTGGTGGACGTAGCCCCACACTGGGGTGAACCACATATATCCTGTGTTATGGTTGCTTTGTGCATTCTGGTTATTGTCTTGTGTATATAATTTAAGATTAAGTGCAATAATGAATGTTTAGATTAATCTAGTATGATAGATTAGTTCTTAAGTGATGTGAATAAATGCTAGATCTGATCTTTTTCAATGTGCTAAGTGCTTAGATGTGTTAGATCTGGTTGAATACTACGTTGTTCTGTAATTAGGGTTTGGATATGCGATGTGGATAAGGGTTAAGTAATGATGAATGTTAACTGCTAAGTGCTTTGTTAGAGAGGTATAATCACAGATTTGTGTCCCAACTAGGTTGCAAACATTTGAGTCCTGCAACCACCCTTGCCTCTACCTCGGGTAAGACTTCATCTACTTCGCAGGTGTTGTCGAAAGGGTCGGTAGTTAGGGTTTTGTTGGTGCGTTGTTGAAGCGTTGAACCCTGGGTATACCCCTATGCCAACAACATCATACACATCTAGTGAGGAAACATCACATAATACATCACTCTTGAAGGGATGGATGCCGTATGACAATCGACACTACTGGCTGACACAGATATCTTGTCCCTCGCGAAGCCAGCCGATGTTGTATGGATGTTGGTGTGGTTTTGTCGACAATCCCAACTATTTGACGACCTCTGTTGACATAAGTTTCTTTTGGCTTCCACTATCAACAATGAAATTCAACGAGGTCCCCTTCACCCACATATGTGAATGGAAGAGGTACTCCCCTTCTCCAGGATCTGTTGGTTCTTCTGGTTGAATTGTTGTGGTCGCGACAATGGAAGTGGGGTTTGCGTCGATGATATGTCTTTTTCCATTATTTTCTGAATCATATTTTGAATCAAGGTTCGACTCTTTGTCTTTGATCTCGACCACTAATGACTATTTTGAGCGAAATTCATCAGTGTTGTGCTAGGGTATTTTGTGGAAATCACACCACTTTCTAGTATCCTTCTTCGTCTTCCTGTGACCCTTCTTTTCTCGTGGCTTGGATTGCTTTCCAGGAGGCTATTTGTTAGGGACGTATTTATCATACTTTGGTTGTTGCATATTTGCAAACCCAAACTCCCATTTGTTCTGGTGCCTAAATTTCTGCTCGATTTTGACAGCATATGATATGTCCAGAAAATACATTTTAGTTTGGATGTATCTGTGTAGAGCCCCACGGTATTTCATAACCAAATGTCGCTAAGAATATTTGACACCTAGCTTGGTGTGCAAGGTATGAAATTTATTGGTGAACTCCGGCACTACTTGGCCCCTTTCTTGACGCAAAGTGGTCCATCTCATGTACTGGTCATCATAGTTACCAACAGGGTAATATTGTTCCTTGACCGCATCCAAAAAAAATCCCAAGTGGGCTCGACCCCACATATTCTAGACTCCTCTGTGGAAATTTTCTCCTCGTAAGTTCCCCACCAATGTTTGACATGGGGGAGAGCCTTAAGGAGTGCGAAGGTGATCTTTTCCCTTTTGGAGAAATTGTGAACAAAGAAATAACCTTCTAGCAGATTTAACCATTTTTCTAGGGCATCTGCATCTATCTGTCCTTCAAATACAGGAATATCAAAATTAACTTGTACCTTGAAAGGTGAGGTGCCTCCAAAGTGGCCACTTGATGAAGACGTGCCGGTTGTTATCAACAAATGTTAAAGGATGTGGGAAAAATTCTCCATCATTCCGTCCCTCTGTCGCGTGAGAGCTTCCTCAGGCAACAAATTAATAGAATCGTCTGCTTTGTCGTTTTCATTTTCTTCCGCCATGGAGAGTTTCTTGGGTGTGCGAGAGCGATTGTCTTCAAGAGAGACAAGCTCGAGACCCAACTTTCTATACTCGGACCTCGTCGGGGATATGCATTGAAAAAATGATCAAGAACAACGTGCTTTGATACCACTGATCCAGATTATTTTCGACACGAAATGAGAGTGGAGATATAATAAAGAAATGCACAAAGGTATCTCAGATATCCAATAATATAACAGGAAAATATCAAAGATGCAACCATAAACATAGAGATACAATAATACACAATTATTTCTATTAATGAGCGAAATGTACAAAATTGTAGAAATATAGAGTGAAAGACTAATTAGAATGGCGACAACTTATCTCTAATAAGAGATGTGACGGCTACTCACATTCACAAGAAGATGATTTTACAATGAGGCTCCAAAGGCCTTTTTATCATAAAGAGAATCCAAAACCCTAAAGCTAGAATATGAAAATCCAACAGTTTTGTGGACCCTGTTTTGGGTAATTTGGTGTATCAACTTCCCGGGGGCGTAACTTTGTCATACGATCTCTGTTTGGGGTACACGATATCTCGTTGGAAAAGTATCATCTAGGAGATTCATTTTGGGGGCTCAATCAGAGCCTTTGGCTATCATTGAAGTGCTTGATCCCAAAAAATCTTCACTTAGGCCCTCAAAATGGCCCCAAAAGTTTAGGAACCGAAAAAATGCTAAAAATAATAAGTTGCTAGAACACTGTTTTGAGCCAATTGGAATAGCTGGGTGGCCACTGATATCCACCTGGATCATATTGCTCCACTTCATCCAACATATTCCTTCTGCGGTTTTCTCTCTCTCCCACACGTGAGATCACATGTGTGTCTTTTCCTGCTAAGAACATAAAATAGAGAGTCCTCAATCTTCAAGACCTAATTTGGGAAGAGATTTCCACTCATGTGACGAAAGTGTGGTAAGATCTGGATCCCCAATTTGACTTAAATGGAAAAACCCTTTATTATGCAAACTCTAAATTAAATTTTCTCATAGTATATGATCTCCCCTACAACCTGGCCATGAGTCCCAACCGATCCTCACTTGAGTTCCTTACTGATTCGCCAAGCCAGACCATCCCCTATAATATCAAAAGAGGAGAGCAATGCTTTCCAAATAATGGAGGCCGAGGGAAACTTCTTTAGAGGATTTCTAATCCATTCCTGAATAGAATCAAGACTTATATATTTTTGTATCACCACTTGACTCCATAAACTGTCCGTTGTGATGAGCCTCCATGCTGACTTTGTATCCAAAGCTTTTGCAAAAGGGAAAATAATTCTTCAAACCCCACCCTTCTAAAGCTTTTGGGATGGCCAAGGATGACCATTTAACCCAAGGAATAACCACTTTATCTTGGGCCCATTCCCATAAGAATTTTGAACACGTCTTATATATATATATATATATATATATATATATATATATATATAGTTGCATATATACAAAGTAAAGAGTGGGGGTGATGTTGGGCATCACCCTA
>ML777421.1:2331197-2363964 GCA_009831015.1 Picea engelmannii
ACCCCCCAAAAAACGAGAACTCCATACAGTTCTCGTTAAGTTGGTAACTATGTTGTTCTCCAATAACCATACAAATCAGAAAACCAAACCTCAACCAATCTCTTGCAAATATTCTTTGCCCACAAATTTGCTGCAGACCACCTGTACAACATGTTGAGGTCACTTGTTGTCAACCTGTACGGACCTACCCCTGTATAGAAGAGATTGTATAGAAGAGATTGCACATGACTGTTCCTATAACAACCCACATATGTACATGACTGTTCCCACTGCAATCCACGTACATGCAAAAAACTATACGACACTTCATACGACTCGCTCCACTTCATACAATAACTTCCTTCTGATGTTGTCTCTCTGTCCCATACGTGAGGTGTGCCTTTCTCTACCAAGAATAAAAAATAGAGAGTCCTCAAGCTTAGGCCAGATTTGCTCCCCTAACAAAATTTCCCTTTGATGAAATCACCAGGCCTCCTAGCAGAAGTGAAAACTCACTTATGCTAGCTCCATCATGTCTCCACACATAATCTCCACTATATACAATGATATTATGTCACAATGACATCTCTCCTTTATATAGGAGTCAAATGAGTGAGTTTAGGATCCCTTCCTAAACTCAAGAATTAATTAGAATATTTTATTCCTCTTTGTGGGTGTAGCACCCCCACAGAAGTCCACAAAGCCCATCAACTTGTCCATGAGGTCCTAGCCTCATTTTTAGGCCAATTTCACTTAAACGAAAGTCAAAACTGGTTCCAAAAAAAAATTCCCACATGCATGGCACCTTGGCCTCTAGTGAGAATACCTCCTGAAGCTACAAAAATCAACATGGTGAAGAGAAATTGGCAATAGGGGTAAATCCTAATTGAAATGGAGTACATGTAGGTTTACAATCAACCATGCCAAAGAGATGAAGTAAATCAAGTGAATACTTCTGCTTGAAAATGGAGATTCCTTCTAAAGACTGAAGAACCTATAAACCAAGAAAATAATGTAGAAGTCCTTGATCTGTCATATCAAATTGTCCCATTAACGCTTTCTGGACACTCTGAATCATATATGAAGAACTCCTCGTGAGAATTAAATCATCCACATATAGAACCATAATCAAGAGATCAATGCCCTACCTCCGAGTGTAAACTATAGGATCAGAATGAAAATGATTGAACCCTGGAGAAATAAAAAAAATTATCCATATTTTCATACCAAGCTCGAGGACGTTGTTTAAGACCATATAGTGAACACCAAATCCTCCAAGAGAAGAATCCCACACAAAACTAGGAGGCTATTCAATGTAGATTTCCTCATATAAATCACCATGCATAAATTCTCTCTTCACATCATACTGACTATCCTTGGGAAGCAACAAGAGAAAGCAAAAGGTGTATGGAATTAATCTTGACAACATGTGCAAAAGTCTCAAAGTAATAAATCCCTTCAACATGTGAAAAACCCTTAGGCACAAGACACACCTTATGCTTGTCAATAGAGCCATCTACTACACATTTGGTTCTAGACACCCATTTACAACAAACTAGATTTTGTCCCTTACTAAGAGGAATCAAATCCCATGTGTGATTCTTCTTCAAGGAAGAATACTCATCTATCATGGCACCATCCCATTCAAGTATCCCAATAAATTCATAAAATTTTTGGGGATCATTTGAAATGACATGAATAAAAAAGGAGACACTAGTTGTTTGTGATTGAATATGGTGAGGGATAGAGGCATAATAACTAAAATAAACTGGCTCATAGCCATACATGTTAGGCCTATTTCTATCACAAAATCCCCTTTTGAGATGTGGTTTTTGATCAAGTTGTCCCTATTCAGGCTACTCATGCTCTGTTGGTGCAGGTGGAAATTTTTCTGTTGGATGATGTTCATCTTCAAAATGGTCATCATCTTTTTATTCTACAAATGAAAAACTATCCACATGATCTATACCATTGTCAATATGATAATCTGAGGGTGGAGAAGGAGATGATGTGGGGTTGAAGCACTCATCAAAAAAGAAAACTCTTTGAAACAATAATTCTTTATAAATAGGATTAAATAACCTATATGCCTTCATATCCTCAAAATAACCAACACATATCAATGTTTGGATCTTCTTCTCCTTAGCTTTGTGCTTTTCAATTGGAATTAAGGCCCATGCTGGACTGCCAAATACTCTATAAGTAGAGCCATCAAGCTTAACATGGCTCCAAGCTTCCACTAGAGTCATATGCAACACTGCCCTATGAGGTGTCTGATTCTGAATGTAATTGGAAAAAATTATTTCTTTAGCTGAGAAAGAAGGTGCCATGTTCTTGGACCAAATCATACAATTTTCCATTTCTTTCAGTCTCTGGTTCTTTCTTTCAACAATGCCATTTTACTGAGGGTTGTAGGGAATAGACTGATGATTTTGAATACCACGTTCTCTACAAAAATACTTGAATACCCGATTGACATACTCCCCCCCATTATTTGTGTGTAGTTTCTTGATAAAAGGACATCATTGCTTCTCAACAAAAGCCTTGAAGATCTTAAAAGTAGCAAAGAACTCACTCTTGTACTTGAGAAAGTTCACCCAAGATCAACATGAGAAGTCATCAATGAAAGTGAGTGCATACTTATCCCCTGAAAATGAGCGAGTTGGAAATGACATGAGATCACTATGTACCAACTCAAGAGGTGTTTTAGAACGCAAGGCCTTTCCTTTAGGAAACGATTCTTGATGTTGTTTTCCAAAAACACAAGCTGGACAAACTCCATTAGTACAAGAAACTTTAGGAATACCAAGCGCCAATTTTTTTGTGCTCGACTATTGCAAATACTTGTAGTTTAGATGTCCAAATATTTAATGCCAAATCCTACTCAAGGAATCAACATGTGAAATGAAAGAGGAACCAGAGGAAGGCTCAAAAGAAACAAACTTGTACAATCAAGAACTATGATCAACTTTTGCAGATGTAATAACAATGTCGGGATTCTCGAATGACTACATCTTTAGGAGAAAACTCTATTATTATCCCATTACCAGAATGACAGATTGATAGATAAAGAGTAGATTTTCATAGATGTCAAGAACAAGAAGAACATCATTAATGCACCCTTTATCTAACTGCACAGTGCCAGATCCTAAAACATCCAATTATGTAGAGTCTCCAACTGCAATCTATGAAATGTTACATTCTGATTTGGAAGCCAACAACTCATGAGAATGAATCATGTGATGTGATGCACCAGAATTAAGTATCCAACTATTTGAATATGCATATAATGCTTGGGAAGATAAAGCATGCCTTTTACTAGATGAGGTAGGTTTGGGTAGTAAAATTTTTTGTTGCCTCATGGATTCATTCAAAGCTTCAAGTTTCAACTGGCATTTGGATTCGACATGCTTAATTCCACCATAGAAACTGCAGGCTTCAATTGACATTTTCTTCCTTTTCTTCGAGGAAGACTCAATGGAATTGGAAGATGGAGGAAAATATTTTGATTTATGCTGAGGCTTGGAGGTAGACTCACCAACTTGAGTATAATCTTTTTTCGGTTTATGACGAGTCTTGTGCTTATGTTTGGAGGTATGAGCCACAAGATATTGATTCTTAGATCTAGAAAGAGCATCTAATTGCATAAGCTTAGATTGTTCTCTGGTAAGACACTCACATAAAATATCAAAGGAAGACATTTTAAACTCACTTTCCAATGCATCCATAACAGAATAAAATGCAGAAGAAAATACCTGGTAAGGAACTTTTAACTTGGAAAAAACCAAGAAGATGCACTCTTCATCTGATTTGTTTTTTCCACACCCTTTTAGTTTTGCCACCAATAACTTGAATTTGGAAATATAATCTTCAATGGATGTATGCTCATTAGGTACCAGCGATGACAACTTTGCTTCCAACTATAGGGCTCAAAACTCGTTGACTTTACCAAATAAGGAATCCAACTTGTCCCAACTTTCTTTTGAGGTTGTACATTCAACAATGTGAAACAACAAACCATCTAACACATGAAAGCTAATGAGACCCATGGATTCATCAAATTTGTTTTGATAGGCGAACCTCTCAATTTCCTTGGTGAACATGACTTGAGCCTCAACTAACATTTTTGAAAGCCCTTTTGATTGCACCAACGGTTGGATATTAATTTTCTATGTGTGATATTTATGGGGAGTTAGGAGCTCAACGGTCCTTAAATCCGCCATTTATCAATAGAGAATACAATAAAATAAAACACCATATCTAGGTGTATAATCTCAAAAAAATGGAACACCAGACTATGAACAAAGAGAATATAAACAACAACTATTTAAATTCTACAAAAAATACCTCAAACCTAGGCACACATACCATGATCTCTCCAACTCCCAATCAAATCTATTCACATTCAATTAATTCGGTCGGAATTAAAAAATCGGGGGCACGACCAAGGCACAAAATCATCACCAACACCATGCACATAAGAATGTGCCAAAAGTAACCTTGAATCAACAAGATAGGTTGAAGTAGTTTCAGATCCTTGAATTGAAATTCTAGGTTCCGGTAGTAGAGTCACAGAAGCACCTGCAACATCTCACCTAGCATATCTATTTCCAGGCTCTGTAAAGACAAGGCAAGGGAATCACCCGTCCAAAATCTATGAGTGGGCCGCCATTAATTTTCCAAAGGAGCAATGGTCGAGATTAAAGAGATTTCCCACATGAGAGGTCCGACCCAAATTCATTGCAATTATTAGCGATCGATTGTATGGAACGGATAAAAACCATAATTTATAGGTTGTGAGATCCATAATTTGAACTCAAAAGTTAGGATAATTTGAGATCCATAAGATGTGTTTATTTATAGCTTGTGAGATCCATAATTTGAACTCAAAAGTTAGGATAATGAATCCTCTATATGGAAATACATTTTCATGGTGATACATGTGTATATTTAAATTACACAATATTTAAAAATATTAGATTTATTTTACTTGTGATAAGTTTTAAAATTTATGTTTGTGTATTTATAGCTTATTATGGAATAGAGGAATCCAAGTGGAAGGAGAATATTCAATATTTTGTACATCCTACACTACAATATTTTGGGTGATTTATAACTCAAAAAATGTCTAAGTGGTCTCTCTACATTGACACCCCATTCAAATGGATGATTTTACAACCAATGGTCTTAATATTGGATGATATAGAGTCCATAAGAAACATGTTACCAAATGATTATCATAATGTCTACCATAACATCTAATAGAATGTTGTGATATGATCAATATCATTTATTATGTCATATTCATATTATTGCCATTATGATTGAAGATACACTAATCCTCTTAACTCATTATGAGTCTTAACATAATCATCCTTTAATACATTGTCATCTCAAATAAAATAAATCCCTTCAAAAAAAATAAAAAAATGCCTAACCATTATGAATAGGATCAAGGTGGATATCGGTGGCCACTCACCTCTTCAACTTACTCACAACAATTTTTTCGCTTGGTAGTTTTCAACGGTTTTTTGGGTCCTAAACTTTCAATGATGTTTTTAGGCCCTAAACAATGTTTTTTTGGTCACGTTTCTCTTAGTAAGCATGGGCCTATTGCTAGATGTAGTTCTCGGTTATATCTTTCTAATGGGTTGTCACGGGCCCCAAACAAAGATTGTATGTAAAAGTTTTTCCCCTAGGAAGTTGATGTATACTAACCACCTAGGGACCCACAACCCTTTTGTCTCTTCATCTCCTAGGGTTAGGGTTTTGATGTTTATGGTTTTTTCCTCTTAGGGATTTTCATAAAAAGGCTTCTTGGCCTAGTTGTAGTAGTTGCTTACAAATGAGCATAGCCCACACATCTCTTCTTAGAAATAAGTTACCGCCATTCTAGCTAGTTATGTAGCTTTGCATTTTATAGTCATTTCTAGTTTTCATCCATTAAGTGAATCCGAGTTTAGTTGTAACATTGCGTTCTCTATGATATATTTTTTTGAGTGTTCTTTCTTATATTTATTCTTTCATTTCATTCTCTAATAAATCTAGATCAGTGGTAGCAGAGTAGTTTGCTCTTTGTTGTTTCTCCATGCATGTCCTCGATGAGATCAGGGTATAAGGGGTTGGGTCTCGAGTTAGTTGAGCTTAGGAAACACCACTCTTTCCAGCCCAAGCATCCTCCCATGGTGGAAGAAAAGAGTGATGATGGAGCATGAGATCCTACCAAGATGTTGCTTGAGGAATCCCATGCATGACAAAGGAATGAGATGATGAACAGTTTCTCCCAAATCCTTTGATGACTATAATTAGCGATAGAGGGACCTTCCAAAAGTAGCCACTTTAGAGGTACAACACCCTTAAAGGTACAAGTTAACTTTGATATCCCTTTATTTTAAGGTTAGATAGATCTTGATTCCTTGAAGAAATGGATAAGTTTGCTAGAGGGTTATTTTTTTGTCAACAATTTTTCCAATAAGGAAAATATCATCTTTTTTCTCCTTAAGGTTGTTCCCCATGTCAAATATTTGTGGGAGACTTACTGTGAGGAACATGATTTAGAGGAGTCCATAATTTTTGGGTTTGAACCCACTTGGGAATATTTCATTGATTCCCTCAAGGAGAAATACTACCCCATTGGTGTAATACCCCTAGGCCGAACCCCAAATGTATATATAAATGTAAATGAACACATGGGCTGGTGAGCCATGACATTTTGATACCATAGTGCATGTGTCGTTATCAGGCTAGAGAGCCAGATGCTAAAATGGCCAGTGAGCCATTATTGTAATATGTAATCACACACAAATATTAATGAAAACACATCATTGTTGTAGACCAACCATGTAAAAGAGTATGGGGGGATAAACTCCACTAGATAGGGAAAGGGGGCTAAAAATTAGCAAAAGGGGCTAAGCTAGGGGGGCTTAAGCCCAAAGGAATATTATATTAATATTCCTTAAAGTATAAAGTATGGATATTTATTTTATCCTAAGTTCTAAGGATGGGGATAAGTGGGGGTCAAGTGGGCCCAAGGTAGTTCCCAACATGACAAGTGTCAAGTTGGGAACATGCATACATATAGTTTGGACTTAGTTCATTTTCCTATCATTCTATATTCATTTCTTCACTCACTGAGATATCATTCGTACCTGGCTAGTTAGTTTACCTGTACCTAGGAATATTTGGAGCAGAAAAGGCAGGTTGTCAGGCCCGTGGACTATTGAAGAAGTTGGTTGTGAGGCCTGTGAGAATTCTCTCCAGGTGAGAGAATTATTGGGAATTAATTCTCGATGTGCCAAGCTGCAACTACAGGGCTCTGAGACTTTCTGTTCGATCTGTTGTTGAAGCCCTAGAAGGGAAGTGGGGTAGCTAAAGGACTGTTGAGCAGAGAAGGAGCACACTTCCTGGGGTGGGACATGCATATGGAGAATGAGGGACTGGAGGCTGTTATCTTGAGTTGTCACTTGAGTATAAGTTTTATGTTGTCTATGAGACCTTATCCTAGGTTAGGATTCCCTTGCCAAGGTGGAGTTGAAGCCCTAGTTCGTGGGTGACCCACTGCTAATATTTTTGAGCAGTGTGGTATAAGGTTGGGAGGAACATGGAAGGTATGCATGCAGTCGGTGTTCTTTTTTATGAAAGATAAGTGTAAATTGTGAGTTAATTTATGTGTTGTGTTAATATTTATGCATTTATTTTCATGGGTTTTTCCTGTGTAATCTACATGTATATTTATGTTATTATTTGGTACAAATATGTACATTTGCAGAGTATTTTTATGAATTAAATTAGTATCAGAGTTCGAAATTTTAAGTGGCATAGTCCAACAGGTGGCTGGGGATACTACAATGTGGTATCAGAGCTCTAGTTTTCAAGATTGAGCCTAGGTGGGCCAATTAGTGGAGCACATAAGTGAAAATTATAAATTATGTAGGAAAACTGTTTGATGAAATGATGGAAAAGAATATCTGCAATTCGTTTGTTGAAATTACAACAATGAAATTGAGAGAAATTTCACAAACATGTTGAGAGAATTTCCCAAGGAATGGAAATTACCAAATTTTAATTGTAGTTTGAAAAAAATCAGTTCTGTGGACGAGTCAAATTATAGGTAACGAGGTTGAATTGTATATTGCAATGTGCCTTGGTGTAATTGGGTGTTAGTGAGCAAAATTTCCAATTTTGGTGGAGGAATTATGAGAAATTCGACAAGAAAGGTTTCAAATTTCATGTGCCAATGTTAATTTTGTATACACAAGGTTGAAATTGGCCGTATGAATTTAATTACAGATATGTAATGGAGGCCCCAAAAATAATTTCGAAATTGAGCAATTTTGGGTATTTCTAAAAAATAACAAATTTTAGAAAATTGGAAAAAATGGGTATTTTTTCCGTACCGTGACGTCAGCCTGATGTGAAGGGTTCATGTTAGCTGACGTGGAAGTGTGGTGATGTGTACTACCATGGTGGTAGGGCCATTGTGGTAGGTACACAGTGGTAGTGGAGAGTGTGAGGTGGCATGAGAACTGGCGCCACAAAGGTGGTGTTATCCTACCTGACAGAACCTCAAGCGTAGGACATGTATGAACCCTGCATTGATTGCGGGGAGTATGGGGTAGTTAATTTAACCACATTCTTGTGGGGATGAAATGCACCAGAGTGTTCCATGTCACTGAGGCCTTAACCTCGGTTAAGATTTTTGGCCCCTTCCCCCCTCGATTAATGGTTAAGAGGTTGGGGGCGGCTGCAATGCGATGTGATCCGTTGATCACCACCGAAAACCTTCGAATAATGATCTTTGGATTCAAACGATATGAAAATTTACTCAAGGTGGCACATACCCCCTTCCCTCCAAAGGGCTACTTGACCTCCTGGTCTTGGAGCATTCAAAATACTGAGTCAGAGTGACTCTTTGGGCCCCACAGATAGCCAAAACTACTGTGCACACACACACACACACAGGTCCCTTTTTCCCCAAGTGACCACAACTATGACCGCGGGTCTTATCCCTTCGCGGTTCAGACTTCATGGATATCCCAATTTCTCCCTTCCAATTTTCCCTAAACACGCTCCTTCGAGTCTCCGGGCTTCCGCCACTCGTCTCCTCAGATTTGCTGGCTCCATAATGGTTCGAGTTTCGTGACTTTGTGAGACTCTAAGTCTCTCACCCGTGAACCTTCGGACTTCTGACTCCCAAAGAGCTTAATCCACTTCCATGTTCTCTTCTAGCGATCAAGGGCTAAGATTAAATCGTGATTCTTGACTTCATGATTTTTCTTCCGTCAAGCCTCTAAACTTCTCGAACTACGAAATGTCGAAATAATTTACAGCGAACCTCTGCGTAGTTCCTCTAGATCTGACGGTCTGGAATCTTTGTTTCCTTTCAGAACAAATTTTGTCCATTGATATTAGTGAAGACTTCAGGGAATTCTCCCCTTGGATATTCTCCACCGCTCTCCCTCCTGAGCTTTACTTCCTCGGTTTCCTCTAGTTCCTATGAAAACTCTCTTCGACACTTAGTCGAGATCCTATTCTGTGCATACCTTGAAACACATTTCCTCCACAACTCCACTTTTCTATGGATGAATTCACACTCTTTGTGAATGTTCTCCAACTGCTTTCATCTCTTGTGACTGAAATCATGCTATCCCTCCTGAGCTTTCGAGTCTGAAAAATCTGTCACGCACTCTTTGCGGATTTCAAGGCACTCCTTGCACATATAAGTTCTTGTTATCTCTCTTGAGATTTGAGTCAAAACATACTCGGTCACGCACTCCTTGCGGAAACTATGCACCCCTTGCACTCGCTCAAAGAAGAGAAACAATTGAAACTTATTCACTTTTCACTATGACTCATATGTTCAATCCTGTAATGCATTCATGGATACAAGAACAAGAAATAATAGAGAATTGAAAATAAATAGAGAGTCAACCATTCATTCGGATAGGCACATAATAACATGCATTTGGAACAATATTCCTTTGCTATATTCATTCAACTGAAACTTACATACATTCATACAATATGTTTATGTATCTCCCAACTCTTGGCTTACAATGGCAATCTACACATTAGATTCAACAAAAACACTACTATCTATGCAACAATACAAAGCTTATACAAAGGGACTTTCTTGAGTTCTTCCCTCAAACTACTCTATGCTATCCCATTGGAATTAAATGCTATAAACTACTTAACATTTATTACAATAAATATCGAGTCAGACAGATAAGAGAGAAAACTCTAGATGTGTACTACGATCTGTCTCATAAAAACAAATACATTCCCCACCAATATTACGCTATGGCTCACCCTCCGATCATTAAATATGTTCATAACTCAAAAATATTTGCATATATTACATTAATACACCGGTCTTTGAAATTCAAAATATTTCAAAATACGCGTTAGTGCACTCAACTGTCTCCCAGTTGTTCTTTGCTGGTGATGCTCCTGCATCATACTCCCTTGGCTAAAAAATTCATGGACTCATGTCCATGAGCTCCTGCACTGATATTCCATTCTTCTGGATATCCTCTTCACCAATCCAACTGGCATATTCTACTTGTCATCCTCTCCACTTCACCAAATATTCAAAATACATTTTCCTTCTGGCCTTCTTACCAGCTCATCAATCTACGATCTTTTCCATCTACATCTTCTTTGCTACAGGCATTTGATTGCTCCACTAGATCTCTCCTCTATCTTCTTACCCTCTGGTTCTATCTTCCCTTTACAGATATAGGTCTGCAATATTGAATATGGGCGATATACCCACATCTTTTGGCAGCTCTAATTCAGAAGCATTCTCACCAAATCTCCTCAAGATTTTACACGGTCCTATCTTTTTCATATTTATCTTATTGTATGTTCCCCTCGGGAACCTTTCCTTCCTTAGATGTGCTAGAACATGATCTCCAACTTCAAATTCAAGCTTCCTCCTATGTTGATCAGCTCTGCACTTGTATTCACTACTGCTCGTCTTCAACTGCTCCTTGATCTGATTATGAAGTTCCTGCATTTCTTCAGTGAAGTCTTAGGCTCCAGCGCTCCTAAACTTGCTCTGCTTCATATCTCTCAACTCCGACACTCCTCTTGAATTCATTCCATACATGATTTGAAATGGAATTTTCCCAGTGCTTCTGTTCACTGAGTCATTATATGAAAATTCATCTTGTGCTAGATTCTGATCCCACTGACTATGGTGTTCAGTGACCAAACTCCTCAGTAAATATCCTAAGGTTATATTTACCACTTCGGTCTGTCCATCCATTTTTGGATGATATGTACAGCTAAAAGGTAGCTCTGTACCCAAATTTTTCCACAACGTCCCCCATAAATGACCAACAAATTTGGTATCCCTTTCTGAAACTATACTACTGGGCGATCCATGGAGTCTCACAACCTCTTTGGAAAACAAATTCGCAACATGCGTTGCATCACTAGTCTTCTAGCATGGGATAAAGTATGCCATCTTCGAAAATATGTCCATCACCACAAATATGGAATCACTTCCTCTCTGTGTCCTTGGCAATCCCAACACAAAATCCATGTTTATTGCATCCCAAGGCTTCTCTGGAATAGGAAATGGATGATACAAACCATTGTTATGCTTCTTCCCCTTGGCATACTGAAAAATCTTACAATTGTTTACAAATATCTTTACCTCTGCTCTCATACTTGGTCAATGATATGAACCGTTTAATTGGGAAAATGTTTTGTCATGGCCGAAATGTTCGGCTAGACCTCCACAATCCTTTTCCTTCAACAAATTCATCCTCATCGAGCATCTTGGTATGCACAACTGACACTCTTTGAACAACAACCCATCCTGAATCAGATATTCGTCCCACTGGCTTTTGTCTCTGAGCATAGGATTCGCACACACTTCATATGCCTCTCCTAAATATGGATAATTGTGGTACATTTCCTTAAGGTGACCAAACCCCAAGGTCTTGACTCGAAATTCCCGCAAAATTAAAATTATCCTGCTCAATGCATCAACAACCTTATTAGCATTACCAGAAATATGTTTAATGAAAAAAGTGAAATTTTGCATAAACTCTATCCACTTGGCATGTCTCTGGTTTAACTTCTCCTATCTGGTTATGAATTACAAAGCTTGATTCTCTCTATACAAAACAAACTCCTTTGGTATGAGATAGTGTCTCCATTTCTTCAAGGCTTGAATTATGGCATATAACTCTTTATCGTATGTAGAGTACTTCTTTTTAGCTTCATTCAACTTCTCGTTGAAATATGCAACATGTCTGTTGTCTTGACTTAAGACCACTCCAATTGCAACTCCACTCGCCTTGCATCTCACCTGAAATGTCTTTCTGAAATACAATAGGACTAGAATATTTTTTTCCGTTATCTTCTCCTTCAATATGTTGAAGCTCCTCTCAGCCTCTTCTGTCCATTTGAAAGACTTGTGTCTTTTCTTCATTGTATCCATCATTTGAGCACTAATCTCACTAAAATATTTGATGAACTTCTGATAGAAACTTGCTAATCCATGGAAGCTTCTCACCTCAAAGATATTCTTCAGTGAGGACCGTTCTCTGATTTCTTTGAACTTTTCGGGATCCATCTTCAATTCATTTGAAGAAATTACAAAACCCAAGTAGATGAGTTCTATCTTCATGAAATATGAATTTTTCAGATTAATCAACAACTTCTCTTGCTGCAACCTCTACATCACCAACGTCAAATGTCTCAAATGATCCTATTTAGTCTTGCTAAGGACCAACATATCATCTAGATATACAATCACGAACTTGCCAATGAAATATTTCAACCCTTCATTCATCAGCCTCATAAAAGTATTTGGGGCGTTCGTTAAGCCAAATGACATAACAAGCCATTCATACAACCCCTCATTTGTCTTGAATGCTATTTTCCACTCATCACCTTCTCTCATCCTTATCTGGTGATATCCAATTTTCAAATCTATCTTTGAAAAATAGTTAGCTCCACTTAGGCAATCCATCAAGTCATCGATCCTTGGAAATGGAAATCTGTATCTGATGGTGATCTTGTTTATGGCCCTTGAGTCTACACACATTCTCAATCCTCCATCCTTCTTCAGACTTAATACAGTCGACACTGCACATGGACTCAATCTTTCTCTGACCAGCCCTTTGTTTAATAGATCATGAACCTGTCTCTTCACCTCCTCATTCTCTTGAGGTGTCAACTTGTACGCTGCTTTATTTGGCAGGATTGTTCCTGGCACCAAATCAATGTGATGATTGATACTTCTGATAGGTGCCAATTAGTTTGGCAACTCATCCACAACAATGTCAGTGCAATTCTCTAGTAGTTCTTGAACATCCTCAGGCAAATCTTCCATTGAAGTACCGGAAAGGATAACTCTCGGTTTCCTCACTACAACAAACTACATCTCATGTTCTTTCTTTACTTCATTCAAAAGTTCCTTCCCACTCATGATAAGTATGCTCACGCTAGTTTCCTACTTCACCTTCTTTTCTTCAATTGGAAGTAACATGTGTGTCCTACCATTCTTCTCTAAGGTGTAAGTATTATTCCTCCCATCATGAATGACATTCCTATCGTACTTCCATGGTCTTCCCAATAAAACATGACATACATCCATGGGAATCACATCACATAGAATTTCATCCCTATATCCTCCTATTTTAAATTTAACTAGATATTGTTGAGTGACTGTTACTTGATGACCTTTTTGCAACCATGAGACCTTATACGATGTCAGATGTACAATTGTCTCCAGCTCTAGCTTCTCCACCATCTCCATGGATACTAAGTTGTCAGTGCTCCCATTGTCAATTATCACCTTGCAAACCCCGTCCTTTGTCTTGCAAGCTATCCTAAAGAAATTGTTCCTCTGTGTTGGATTTTGTATCTCTAGATCTTGCTTCAAAATAACCTTCTTCATCATCAAGGATTTCCCATCCTCTGCACCTTTTGCCTCAACATCTCATTTCTTCTCTTTCGAAATGTGATTTCACCTCCTTTCTTCCTCTTGGGGAAATCCTAATACATACGCCCTATTTTCCCACAGGCATAACACCTTTCTTCTCCTCCTCTGCCTTTTCCTCTTCCTCTAGGAAAAGAGTTTCTACCACCACCTTGTCTTCCTCAGGAACTTCCTCTTCTCTTAGAGTGGATATGTGTTTTATCCGCCTCATCTTTGGGCTTTTGTGCTTTATCTTTGACAACTCCTTTGCCTCTGTTCAAGCTTTGACCTTTGTTTTGTTGACTCTGCTTCCTAGTAAACTTCTCTTCTTCTTTCAGTGCAATTTGATACGCATCCTCTACTGTCTTGACTGTCTCCATAATGATTTTTTCCTGGATATCATATCTCAGGCCATTGATATCCTTGGAAACCTTCTCCTCATCTCTCTATATCTATCCAGCTTTAATGTTTAATTTGTAGAACTCCTTTGTGTACTTCTTCACAATCATCCCTCTCTGTCTCAGGTTCTGCATCCTCCTGAATGAATATATCTAGTAATCCTTGGGCATGAATTTCTCCTTTAGCTTGGTGACCATCCTATCCCAACTCTTGATCTTTTGTTTGCCTTTACTCCTTTTGTTGGCCTTCAGTTCATCCCGCCATAGTGCCACATGTCCTTTTAACCTAGTGACAACATGTCTCACCTTTTTCTCCTCTTCGACATCCTCATAGTCGAAATAATTTTCCATGGCTCATATCCAATCAAGCAATTCCTCTGTGTCTAAATTTCTTTCATACATAGGGATGTCAATCTTCTCTCTGGCTCCCAATTTGAAAACCAATTTCCATAAGCATTCTTCTGTAGAATCCTCAGTTGTCGCTTCTTTGACTTCTACTTCTTCATTTTTTGCCTCCCTGACATATCCAGCATCAGGTGCTCTCATTTGTGCTATCTCCATGGAATCCAACCTCGCATGCAATTCTTTGATCTCCCTTTCCATAGCTCTGTTGGCTATGGGTGTATCAACACGTCTTCTAGGCGACATTGTGATGATGCTTCTGATACCCCTCTTTGATATCATCCTACTCCTATTTCTACAGAAATCAATTTTTTATTCACTTTGATACCACTCTGGTGCAGACCCCCTTCCCTCCAAAGGGCTTCTTGAACTCCTGGTCTTGGATTGTTCAAAATACTAAGTCAGAGTGACTATTCAAGCTCCGCAGATACCCAAAAATACTGTGCACACACACACGCACATGCCCCTTTTTCCCCAAGTGACCATGACTATGACCATAGGTCTTATCCCTTCACGATTTAGACTTTGGGGATATCTCAAGTTCTCCCTTTGAATTTTCCTGAAATGCACTCCTTCGAGTCTTCGAGCTTCTGCCACATGTCCCCTCAGATTTGTTGGCTCCAGAATGGTTTGGGTTTCGTGACTTCGTGAGACTCTAAGTCTCTCGCCTGTGAACCTTTGGACTTTTGACTCTTGAACACCTTAATCCACTGCCACATTCTCTTCTTGTGATCAACGACTGAGATTAAATTGCGATTTCTGACTTCGCGTTTATGCTTCTATCAAGCCTCTAAACTTCCCGAACTCTGAAATGTCAAAATAATTTACGACCAACCTCCGCGTAGTTCCTCCAGATCTGACGGTCTGGAATTGTTCGTTTCCTTTCGGAATGAATTTTGTCCACTAATCTTAGTGAAGACTTCAGGGACTTCTCCCCTTGGAGATTCTCCACTTCTCTCCCTCCTGAGATTTACTTTCTCGGTTTCCTCTGGTTCCTCTGAACACTCTCTTCGACACTTAGTCGAAATCCTGGTCTGTGCATACCTTGCAACAAATTTTCTCCACAACTCCACTTCTCTGTGGATGAATTCACACTCCTTGCGACTGTTCTCTAACCGCTTCTATCTCTCATGACTGAAATAACGCTATCCCTCCTGAGATTTCGAGTATAAAAAATATGTCACGCACTCCTTGCAGACGTCAAGGCACTCCTTGCACATATAAGTTATCGTTATCTCTCCTGAGCTTCGAGTCCAAACATACTCGGTCACACACTCCTTGCAGACACTATGCACCCCTTGCACTCACTCAAAGAAGAGAAACAATTTAAAATTATTCACTTTTCATAGTGACTGATATGTTCAATCCGGTAATGAATTCATGGATACAATAACAAGAAATAACAAAGAATTGAAAATAAATATAGAGTCTACCATTCATTCAGACAAACACATAATAACACGCATTTGGAACAATATTCCTCTGCTATATTCATTCAACTGAAACTTACATACATTCATACAATATGTTTTTGTATCTTCCAACTCTTGGCTTACAATGGAAATCTACACGTTAGATTAAACAACAACACTACTATCTCTGAAACAATAAAAAGCTGATACAAAGTGAATCTATTAAGTTGTTCCCTCCAACTACTCTATGCTATCCTATCAGAATTAAATGCTATCAACTACTTAACATTTATTAGAATAAATATCGAGTCAAACATATAAGAGTGAAAGCTCTAGATATGTACTGCGATCCATCTCATAAAACAAAATACATTCCCCACTGATATTACACGATGGATCAGCCTCCGATAATTAAATATGTTCATAACTCAAAAATATTTCTTAGATATTACATTAATACATCGGTCTTTGAAATTGAAAATATTTCAAAATACGCGCTAGTGCGCCCAACTGTCTTCGGCTTGTGCTTTGTTGAGGATTCTCTTGCATCACAAGGGAAGAATGGGTGTGGGATGGGAGCCACCCATCCTTGCAACCCAATTAAATACTGCCACATGGAAGCTCGACGGTGGGGTCGAAACATAAGGTAAGTGGATCGAGAGATAAAGGAAAGAGAAGGAAAGAAGGAAGTAAGAGCTGACATTGAAAGGACATGAGTGCTCGAGAGATGACATGGAATTTATGGAGGAGTTCTAGGTGGAATAGGAGGCCATGCTATCATTGCATCCAGTGGGGTTTATTTAAAATTATCAGAAAGGATTAAAAATTACTGGAAATTTCGGTGTTTTCCAGGTTATCTTTTTGCAGGGCATCGTTGAGGCCCTAAACATAGATTTTAGCTACTAGAAAATAGTGCACCCAAAGTATTTTTTTCGTAGTTCAAATGAAATATCTCACGATAGATTTCTAACAGTGTATTTGGTGATAGATTTCTAAAGTGTTTAGTCAATAAGAGTTAGTATGAGGGAGTTACAAGTCAAATAGTGAGGGGTAAATTTAAGGCCCATGTAACTTCTGAGGGCCATAACTTCCTGCTCAAGAATCAGATTGAGGCACATGAGCAGTCCATGGAAATATATTGAACCATATAAGACATCCATGGATCCAAATTAAAATTATGGGCATGTTAAAAATTTTTAGGAGGAAATAGAAGGTACCTATAACATTCAGGTCCAAAAATACTAATTGGCCTGAAACTTCAGCAGGCTGTATCTAGCAGCCCAAAACGCAAAAAGAGGTAAAAATTGGACATATTATCCAAAATATGATGATGAAGGAACCTAGTTGGCCTCCTATCAAAACTACAGAAGAGTAGGTACAAAGAAGAATAATTACAGTTCATATTTGCACCTCGTTAAGGTGTGAATAGAAGGAATTAAAGGGTAATATTCAAATGACCATAATTGTCTGCTCAAGGCTCATAATTGAGCAAGGAAGTAGTCATTGGAAAGGTATTGGAAATAATATTCCATATATACACTCAAAAAATTAAATTGGACTGTTAAATTTACAAGGAATCATATGAAAGGAATTTTGATACTCTCATGGAACAAAAGTGTGCCTACTTTTTATAGTTTTCCTAATTATTAGTCTAACAAATCTTGCTGACTGCACATTTTGTAGAGTAACAAAATTTAGATAAAAACAATATTAGTATAGATATCAACAATATGGAAGATCCAAGAAAGACTTACAACCATGAATATGAAGTCAGGGGGTTATATGTCAGCATGGGTAATGAAAGAAACGAATCCAATGGGCACAAATAGGGAAAGGAGGAGAGTATGAATTTGGTGGAGACCATCAAGAGTCTACAAAAATATGTCCAAAGTTATAAGGATAATAATGAGAAACACAGGAAAGCTAAGGAGAAACAAGATGGCTTCAACATCAAGTTGATGTAGAGATTGAACATAATAGATAAGAAGATGGACAAGGAGACAAAATCAAGAAAATCTAGGAGTCATAAGTATCATAAAGAAGAAGAGAAGCAAGAAGTGTTGATAGGCATCGACAACCCTACCAAAGCATTATGTCAGGAGAGAACACAATAGTTCAAGTCCATCACCTATCAGAAAGCATAAGAGGAGGTCTATAGTAGATGGGCTATAATGAGAAATGAATAAGATCAAGCCTCCTATATTTGATGGTGAACACAAGAAGGATGAGGATGCAGAGACCTGGATGTTGAGCATGAGGAAGTACTTCCAATTATATAGCTACTCCTCACAAGCATAAGGAAGAATTTCGATCTATGAACTTAAAGGAAAATCATCAATGTGATGGGAACAATTTGTTTAAGTACAACACATTGATGAGAAGAAGGTTACTCAGAGAGAATTTAAAAGGTATTTTCAAAATAAATACTTAACCAAATGATATTATGATAAGAAAATGAAGAAGTTATTTGAACTCAAGATTCAGAGTATGACCATAGATGAGTATGAAAGGAGGTTTTTAGAGTTGTTGAAATATATTTCTTTCATCAAGGATGAACAAGTTGATATTCAGAGGTACCTGAGTGGACTGCCATCATTTATTAGTGATAAGATACAATATGATGATCCCAAGACACTGGAGAAAACCATAAGGAGAGGTGAATTCCTTTCTGATCAACATAGAGGAAGACCAACTTTCCAAAAGGCATGGGAAGACAAAAATAAAAGTAAGATGGACCAGAGGAAGAAGGGGACCAAGACACCATTCTTCATATATAATTTTGAGAGGCAAACAGTCTCTAAAGAACCCAGAATGACAGAGACAATGGGGAAAAGACCAATGAAACCACCCATTCAATGTTGGGGTTGTGGGGGAGACCACATATACTGGGGTTGTCCTCATAGAGCTAAAAAAGTGAGGAATTTTCATAATATTCAACATGATGATAAAATGGAGGACATGAGCAGAAATATACCAAGGATCTATGCATTTTGGATAACAATCAAGTTGACTTCGAGTCTCATATGATTGAAGTGGAAGGAAAGATCAACAACCAACCCATTTCTATTTTAATTGATTCAGGAGCTAGCCATAGTTATCTAGATACTAAGATGGTGGAAAGATTTCAATTTTCAAGAATCAAGCTTGGAAAACCTTGGTTAGTGCAACTAGCTACAAGAGTTAAAAGGAAAATTAATGAGATGGTTAAGGCATGTCTAATGGACATGAATGGAATAGGAACAAGATCAAGTTTGAATATCATACCTTTGGGTTCATATGATTTATTCATTGGTATGGATTGGTTGGAAATGCATCATGCTATCCTAGATTGTTATAATAAGGGATTTAATTGCTTGGATGAGCAAGGGAACTTGAGGATAGTTCAAGGAATTCCTAGGGGAGTAACCATTAGAGAAGTTTCAGCCTTGCAAATGAAGACATGTTTTAGGAAAGGGTGTCAAATATTTGCAGCAGATATGGAAGAGATATCTAAAGATAAGGTGCCAAGTATTGAATATTATGCAGTCCTCAAGAAGTTTGAAGATGTATTTAAATAAATACCGATATTTCCACCCAAGAGAGATATTGATTTCTCCATTAATATGACACCTGGAGAAACCTCTATATCCAAGAATGCTTACAGGATGAGCACACCATATCTAAAGGAATTGAAAAGGCAACTTAAAGAGATTTTGAAGAAAGGGTATATACACCCAAGTGTGTCACCTTGGGGTTCCCCAATATCATTTGTGAAGGAAAAAGATGGAACGTTGAGAGTTTGCATCGAATTCAGAAAGTTGAACAAGGTAACTGTGAAGAACAAGTATCCTTTGCCAAGGACAGATGACCTGTTTGATCAACTGAAAGATGCTAAGATATTCTCCAAGATTGATCTTAGGTCAGGATATCATTAGGTAAGAATTAAATAAGAGGACATCAACAAGACTACCTTCATAACAAGGTATGGTCATTATAAGTTCACAGTGGTGCCATTTGGGTTATCAAATGCACCAACTGTCTTCATGTGTTTAACGAATGGTATTTTTAGGGATTACTTAGATAAGTTTGTTATTGTCTTCTTGTATGACATTCTTATATATTATAAGTCTAAGGAAGAGCATGAGAAACACTTGAGGATGGTATTAAAAGTATTGAGGGAACATCCGTTGTATGCCAAATGGAGCAAGTGCTCATTCTACCAGAAACAAATTCATTATTTGGGCCATATCATTTCAGGGGAAGGAATAACAATGGACCCAAAAAAGAGAAAGGCCATTGAGGGGTGGCCAACACCAAGGAATGTCTTTGAGGTGAGATCATTCATGGGACTCATAGGTTACTATAGAATATTCATTGAGGGATTCTCAAAGATTGCACACCCATTCAATTCCTTGCAAAAGAAGGGTGTGAAGTTTGAGTGGACATCAAATTGTGAAAGGAGTTTCCAACACTTGAATAATTTACTAAAAATTTCTCCAATATTAAAAATTTCCAATCCAAATTAAGACTTCATTGTATGCACTAATGCATGTAAAGAAGGACTTGAAGGAGTTCTTAGTTAGAATGGGCATGTGGTATGTTATGAATCAAGAAATTTAAAGGAACATGGAAGGAACTATGCTACTCATGATTTAGAATTGGAAACCATAATGCATGCCTTGAATATGTGGAGGCACTACCTCATGGGGAAAATATTTGAATTGAGGACAGACCATAGTGGTTTGAAATATTTATTTGGACAACCAACTTTAAATGCCAGGAAAAGTAGATGGTTGGAATTCCTCAGTGAACATGACTTTGATATAAATCATATCAAAGGTAAAGAGAACAAAGTAGTTGATGCACTCAACATGAGAGTGCATGAGATGCATGCTACAACCATTAGCACGTACTAATCAGATTTGAAGGACAAAATTTTAGAGAGTGCAAAATCAGATCAGAAATACATGGAGGTAAAGGAAAAATTTCAGCAAGGTAATTTGCAACAGAAAAGTGAAGAA
Organism: Picea engelmannii; assembly: GCA_009831015.1. Taxonomy (NCBI): domain Eukaryota; kingdom Viridiplantae; phylum Streptophyta; class Pinopsida; order Pinales; family Pinaceae; genus Picea; species Picea engelmannii. Next base: position 2,352,331 of record ML777421.1, read on the forward strand.
TATACACCGGAAAAGGCCGAAATTCTCATGTACAGGGGAAAAATTTATGTGCCAAATTCTCAGGAATTGAAAAATCTGATTTTAAAGAAATGCATAATGTGCCTTATGTTGGGCACCCTGGTTACTAGAAAACTATTGCAGCAGTCAAGGGCCAATATTATTAGCCAGGTATGAAGAAAGATGTTTCTCATTTTATTACCAAGTGTTTGGAATGCCAAAAAGTCAAGGCTGAGCACAAAAACCCAACTGGTCTGCTACAACAATTACCCATTCCTGAGTGGAAATGGGAAGTTGTAATAATGGATTTCATCACCAAGATTCCCAGAACAACCAAGCACCCTGATTCCATCATGGTGGTGGTGGATAAGCTTACTAAAATTTCCCACTTTATTCCTGTAAAGCTCACTCACAAGGTAACCAACATTGTTGATGTTTATATGAGAGAAGTTGCTAGGCTGCATGGTATTCCTAAGACAATTGTATCTAACAGAGATCCAAAATTTACATTAAATTTTTGGAAAGGATTATTCAAAGGATTTGGGACCAATATGAAATTTAGCACAACCTATCATCCAGAGTAATATGAGAAAACATATAGGGTGAATCAAGTGAGTGAAGATATGTTGAGGATGTTTGTGATGGAAAAACCATCCAAATGATAGGATTACTTGCATTTGGTGGAGTTTACGTATAAAAATGGGTATCAAGCATCTCTAAATATGATCCCATTTGAGGTAGTTTATGGAAGAAAGTGAAACACACCATTGAGTTGGGAAAACCAAGAAGACAGAGCAGTGGTTGGACCAAAATTACTCAGGGAAATGGAAGAGCAGATGGTGAGAATAAAGAATAATTTAAAGGCTTCCCAAGAAAGGCATAAAATTTACACTGACAAGGGAAGAACTCATAGATAGTTCAAAGTGGGTGACCATGTGTTCTTAAAAGTAAAATCCAAAAGAAGTTCCCTGAAGTTGGGAAATTTTTCAAAGCTGGCAGCTCGTTATTGTAGGCTGTTTGAAATTATGGAAAGGATTGGTCTTGTAGCATACATGCTTGCCTTACCTACATCAATGTGTATTCATAATGTATTCCATGTATAATTTCTTAAAAAGTATGTACCTGATTCTAAACATTTCATTGATTGGAATGTGATTTAGGTGAAGCAAGAAGGTGAATTTCAAGTGCAACTAGTTTGCATATTGGACCGGAAGATCAAGTAGCTCCAGAATCGAGCCATAGGATAGTAAAGTTCCAATGGACTTGGTATGGTCCTGAGGATGAAACTTGAGAGCACAAGGATGCAATGCGGTCATAATACCCACATCGTTTTGAAGACTTTTGAAGTTTTGATTGTATATTTGTATATACTTCACTGAGGACAATACATAAATAAGGGGGAGGGGAATGTAATACCCCTAGGCCGAACCCCAACTATATATATAAATGTAAATGAACACATAGGATGGTGAGCCGGGACATTTTGAGGCCAGAGTGCCTGTGTGGTTATCAGGCTAGAGATCCAGATGCTAAAATGGCTAGTGAGCCATCATTGTAATATGTAATCACACACAAATATTAATGAAAACACATTAGTGCTACATATCGACCATGTAAAAGAGTATGGGGGGATAAAATCCACNAATGGCTAGTGAGCCATCATTGTAATATGTAATCACACACAAATATTAATGAAAACACATTAGTGCTACATATCGACCATGTAAAAGAGTATGGGGGGATAAAATCCACTAGATATGGAAAGGCAGATAAAATTTTGGAAAAGAGGCTAAGCTAGGTGTTGATTAATTAGGTTGGTTGTCATTGATGTCAACCCTTGAAGAAAGTCTGGTAGCGAATTCTGGTATCACAAAGGTTTGGGTAATGGACCCAAGTTTGTTTGATGGATAATGGTATGAGTTTTGATATATTTGTAGGTAAGACTATTCTAGATGGATATTACATGTCATACTATTTTCGGTGGTATGTGGAATGTCACATAACTCCTCATAGTTAGAGAGTTATGTCCATGTGAAGTTGGAGAACCCTCATGAGTCATCTAGAAGCCTCAAAAGGTCAAAGAAGTCAAACTGTTTGCAAAGAAGAAATTATTTAAATAATAAAGTGAAGTCATGAGTGTACTATAAGTCAAAGAGGATGCAAATTTTTTTATTTAAATAATAAAGTTAATGGATAACTTACTAATTATGGAAAGTGGTTAAGTTAAGTGGACACGTGGTTATAAGTGGGTTAGCCTTAAAATAATGAAAGTGGTTTAAGAGATTTTAGAAGGTAAATAATATAGTGAAGTGATGAGTGTACCATAAGTCAAAGTGTATACAATGAAATCATTTGAAGAATAAATTTAATGGAGAAATTACTAAGTGGACAAGTGGTTAGAAGTGGGTTAGCCCTAAAATAAGGAAAGCGGTTTAAGATGGTTAGAAGGTAACCCCTTGAGGAAGCTACATAAAAGTATAAATAAGAGGCAAGGGTCTCTCATTTTAATCACACTTGAGCATATTGAATATCTACAAGTGATTGAGGTAACCAAATCATATCTAAGGCGATTTTCAAAGGGAAGGTGAAGTAAAGAAGGTTGAAATTCAAGGGAGGATAAATTCTTTTGATGATGCTTTTTAAGGTATGTTATTTACAGGTCATCTCACCATTTTCACAATAACTTTTTTTATAGAATGATTCAAACTGCAAAATTGGGAGAACGTTGAGGAAATATATCCAAGTAGTTGTGATAATTTTTTTTTCTTGTGGGTCGTTGTATTTTTGGAGTTACACTCCGTGGAAAATAGGGTTTGTGGTTAGTCCTGAAACTAGTTTAAAACACGTGTTTCAGGTAAAAATGTCATAACTTATTCATAACAGATCCAAATTCAATAAGACCAAATGTATTGGTTAGAGTACAATCTGCAGTATTTTGTGTACCATTTTCAGATCCATACAACAAATATTCCGTGCGGGGCATGCTCTACAAGTTCGCTCTCTAGAATAAGCCAAAATTCAACAAGGTATGCCGTTTTTTCTATAACTCCTTTTCTGAGAGGTTCCAAGTAGTGAAATATCAAGGAATTGCATAAAAGACACTGGAGAACATTGTGTACCATTTTAACATATTTATTCACTATAGGTACATAGTTATGATTATTTCAAGTTAGGGTTGTTGACTAATCCAAAATTAGTCATGTGAGACTAAAGTAAAGTTTGATGAAAATGCTAGTCTCTTGTTGTTAAAGTTAAGGAAGGTTTGCAGGTATGTGATCATATACACCAGGTTTGTTACAAAGTTACAAATCATATTTGGATGATGAAACTGATGATGGATTTTGGTTGAGGTACATGTTGGGTACATGGTTGAGACAAGTAGTTGATGAGTTGGCACATACATGAGGTGTTATATAGTTGATGATGTTGGTACATCTTAATGAGTGATATTTTTTGTGTATTTTATGCATGATTGGTACATATTTGGGGCATGGTTGATGCACTCGTTGATGGTACAAGTTGAGGTATAAGTTGGTGCATGGTTGATGCACTTGTTTATGGTATGTGTTGATTACATGTTGTTTGGTGCATGGTTGATGCACTTATTTATGGTACAGGTTGATTGCATGTTGATTGGTACAAGTTTAATACAATATATCTCACAATGGTAGTGTGACAGTGGTTCCATCATTCTACTTATATTTCAGGGCGGTTGGAAGGGGCAAGGACAGGTGGTTGTAGCCATCTTCTAGTTGTAGTTGGAGAACATAGGGGGTTGTAGCCTCCTTCTGGTTGTAGCTAGAGAATTGGGGAGTTGGAACTTCCCTCATTTTGTAGCCTAAGAAACTAGGGGGTTGGAGCCTCCTTCGAGTTGCAACTGGAAAACAAAGGAAGTTGGTGCTTCCAATGAATGTAATTATTAAATACATATAAGAAAACACATTTTGTGGTTTTCTCCTGTTTTGGGTTTCAATGTAAAAAAACTGGTGTACTGTGTATGTGTATGATTTCTCATTTGTTCACTATTTATTTACTATGAAACTATTGTATGATAATGCTACATTGATATAACACTGACATTTTGTGGTTAAAAATGATTAAATTTCTCTATTACAGATTCATCCCCCCTCTCAGTAATCCAACACTATGGGGGAATTAAGCCCAAAGGAATATTATATTAATATTCCTTAAAGTATAAAGTATGGATATTTATTTTATCCTAAATTCTAAGGATGGGGACAAGTGGGCCCAAGGTAGTTCCCAACATGACAAGTGTCAAGTTGGGAACATGCATACATATAGTTTGAACTTAGTTCATTTTCCTATCATTCAATCTTCATTCCTTCACTCATTGAGATATCATCCATACCCAGTTGGTTACTGTACATGTACATGTGCCTGGAAAGATTTGGAGAAGAATAGTTGGGTTGTCAAGCCTGTGAACTATTGAAGAAGCGGGTTGTCAGGCCCATGAGCATTCTCTCTAGGTGAGAGAATTGCTAGGAATTAATTCCTGAGGTGACAAGCTGCAACTACAGGTCTCTGATACTTCCTGTTTGACCTATTACTGAAGCCTCAGAAGGTAAGTGGGGCAACCAAAGGGCCATTGAGAAGATAAGGGGAACACTTCTTGGGGTGGGATAGACATGTGGGGAATGAGGGACTATAGGCTATTATCTTGAGTTGGCACCTGAGTTTGAGATTTATGTTGTTTGGGAGACCTTAGCCTGGGTTAGGATTCCCTTGCCTAGGTGGATTTAATACCTAGATCGAGGGTGACCCACTGTTGAGAGTTTTGATTAGTGTGGTCTAAGGCTGGGAGGAATGTGTAAGGCTTGCACACAGTTGGTGTTCTTTTTTTATCAAAGATAAGTGTCAATTGTGTGTTAATTTACGTGTTGTGTTAATATTTATGCATTTATTTTCATGGTTTTTTCCTGTGTAAGATGCATGTATATTTTTGTTACTATTTGGTTTGAATATGTACATTTGTAGAGTATTTTATGAATCAAATTAGTATCAGAGTTCAAAATTTTAAGTGGCATAATCCAGCAGGTGGTTGGGGATGCTACAATTGGAAACTAGGATGACTAGTACACGAGATGGACAAATTTGCATAAGGAGTAGGACCAAATGGTGCCAGACTACACTAATAGCTTCCATACCTTGCTTAGAAAGCTGGGTATTAGAGACTTCGAGAAACACCTGGTTCTAAAATACTATAATGGAATACATAGTAACATTTTGGAATAGAGATGGAATTCTTGGGCATCTCATCACTGGGAGTTTCTTATCGATAAACTATCAAAATAAAGAAATACATTAAGCAAAAGGATAAGCAGGAGTTTGGGTCTGCAAATTTGTCACAACCGAAACATGGGAAGTGAAACCGCTACTCATAGAGCAAAGGACAAAGTAAGGATAAAAAACCTCAGGATAACCAATCCAATCCATAAGAAAAGAAAGGTAATGGGAAGATGAAAAAGGGCACTGGGAAATGGTTTTAGCCTTACAAAATCCCTTGGAACAAAATTGATGAATGTTTCTCAAAGCAATCATTGGTGGTCGAAATGAAAGTCTCAGAGTCAGACCCTGGTTCTGACTCTCATTAAGAGATAGACAAGGGGAATTGGATTATTGATGTGGAACCCAATGTCACTATCGCTACCACAAAGCTCTATCCAAATGAACCAAAGGAGCTAGAGTAAGGTGAGTGCCTCTTCCTCTTACAGATGTGGGTGAATGGAACTCCACTACATTTCATTGTTGATAGTGGAGCCAAAAGAACTTGATCTCAGCAAAGGTCATCAAGAGGGTGAAGTTGTCGTTAACACCACATGGACTACAACCATACAACATTGGTTGGCTAATTCAAGTACGAGACATTTGTGTCAATCAATAATGTTGCCCGCCCTAAAACATCAAGCCCTTAAAAGATGAGGTATTGTTTGTTGTTGCTCCACTTGAAGTCTGTGATGTTATTTTAATACAACCATATATCTGGAAACATTATTCTATATATGAGTCTAGACCTCGTAGTGTCATTATTTTTTTGGGAAGAAAACTCTACAAGATACGAGGGGTTGATTCAACTATTACAATCTCTTTGATCACAACCAAGAAATGTAGGAAGGTAATCTTCCAAACTAGGATTTTTTTCCTCTTCATGGTTTTCCCTGAAGATAAATGGAAGACCACTGTGATATAAACAATTATTTCACAAGGTGGACAACATAGTGGGAGCTTACACATATCTTCACCTCGCTTGCTAGGGTACCTTTACAATGGTTGGTCAAGCATTCAATTGATTTGATACTTGGTGCAAGCTTATCTAACGACCCAATATAAAAGTGTTCTCTCGTGAAGAATGAAGAAATCAAATGGAAGATTCAAGATTTAATCCAGAAGGGTCACATTCCACCAATCTCCTTACCTTGCAAGAGAACAATTGTGTTTTTTCGAAAGAAATATGGGACATGGAGACTCTATATTGACTATAGAGATCTAAAACAAATCAAAGTCCGCAACCAATATCCCATTCCTTGGATTGACGACCTTCTTGACCAAAACAAGGTTTCCAAGTACTTTAGTAAGACTGATATAAAGTTAGGTTACCACAGGGTACCAATCTAGAAAACAAATGTATGGAAGACTACCTTCAAGTCCAGAGGAGGCCTTTTTGAGTGGTTGGTCATACCTTTTGTCTTGACTAATGCTCCAACGAATTTCATGAAGATGATGGACATCATATTGTGTCCATTCACCAATTCGTTTTTGGTCATATATCTAGATGACATCATCATCTTCAGTAAAACTTGGGTAGAACATTTGCATCACATTCAACAAGTCCTCAACACTCTAAGAAAACACAAGTTATATGATAATCTAGAAAAATGCTCATTTGGTGTGTAGAGCATTCAATATCTAGGATACATTGTGGATGAACATGGTGTGCATGTCAATCCAAACAAGATCTAAGTCATTCTCAATTGAATGGCCCCAATGACTCTAATTGAGCTCCGTAGTTTCTTCGTCCTTTCTAGCTTCTATCACAAGTTCATGTTGAGGTTATCTCATGTTGCTTGGCCCCTCAACTACATCACCAAGGGTGGATCTAGGGCCAAGTTTGTTTGGTTCAAGTCACACAAAAAAAATTGAGGATCTGAAACAATGCTTATGTTCAATGCCCGTACTCACCTTGCCATATCTGGAACAACCCTTCTAGAATGATACAAATGCTTCAGATTATGCAGTTGGCACAATCCTCACTCAACATGGCCATCTAGTGGCTTACCACAACGATACACTCTTAAATGTCATTTGCAAGTAACCCATCTATGATAAGGATATGTACACCATTGCACAGTCCTACCACCAATGGAAGCATTTCATTCTCAATAAGGAGACCGTCATCCACACTGATCATAATCCCTTATAGTTCATGTAAACACAAGGATAATTACAAAATGAATGCCACCAAAACTTGTCCATGTACTTGCAATAGTTCCACCTGAACATTAAATACAAGAATGGTAACACCAAACAAGTCACCAACTGCCTCATTCTAGCTCCAGTTGCAACACTAACAACAATTCTCAACTCTTGTGGCCATGAGACCTTTGGGTGGTCCCAACTATATTACAGTTATCCCAACTTTCGTGCCACATATCAAACACTAGGTGCAAGCACACCGGTTGGATATTTCATCTCCACGATGGACTATTATGTCATTTGGGCCATCTCTATGTTCCTTCAAGTGAGGATGTGAAGATGAATTGGAAATATAATTATGGTCAGGTGGCAGGACACTTTAGTTTGGAAGATATTCTGGATTTATTACAAAAGTTCTTTTATTGGCCACGGCTTAAACATGATTTCAGCAAGTATATCATATCATGCACTTCTTGTTCCATTTCCAAACCTACCATTAAAAGGAAAGGGTTGTAAAATCCTATGTTGACTCCCGATAGGCACTGGGAGTCCATATCCATGGATTACATGTCTAGTCTATCTTCTACCAAACATGGTAATGTCTATGTATTTGTGACCATTTATTGGTTTTCTAATATGTCCATCTTGACAACTTGCAAGAAGAGCATCATCACTGAGGCGACTTCTAAGATATCCTTTGAATGTGTTTGGGTTCATTTTGAGCTACTATATACTATTATTTCAGATCATGATAACAGGTTATTGAGTACATTCTGGTCCAGTCTGTGGTCACTGATGGAAACCAAGATCACAAAATCCACTACCTTCGACTCCCAAATTGATGGAAAAACCAAGGTGATCAACATAATGATTGTTCATCTTATGAGAGTGTACAAGTTCAAACATCAACACACATGGGATGAAATCCTTCCGTATGTTAAACATAGATACAATAGAGTCCTTCATAGTTGTAATAGCCACATCCCTTTTTAGGTGTGTTTGGGGTTTCAACCATTCACCCCACTTGATGTAGCTATTCCTATTGCATCCACATAGAAAGAATCTACCCATGCTCAAACAAAGATTGATATGGAAACATAGTTTTTTTAATGGATCCAACACATTTTCCAGCAAGTCCATGATATTTTGCATAAATCCCATGCCAAGTCCAAGAAGTGACATGATCAACATCAGGTTTTGTAAAATTTTCGAGTGGGAGAAAAATTCTGGTTGCATTTGTAGAAAGAGAACCTCGTAGAACCCCATAAAAAGCTTAAACCACTTAGCTATGGGCCTTACACCATTACCAAGGTGATGGGTAACCATAATTTTGAATTAAGTATTCCCTCCTTCACTGGTTTGCACTCAATATTCAATGTGGAACTCTTTAACTGTATTTTCGACCTCTATTGGACACCTCAGATGTGGCTGAGCACTTGGAACCTATAGAGCTCAACTATTATTGAATTGAGTTGAATACAATTGATCAGATTCTATAAAAACAGATGAAAGGAACCCACCAACAGAAAATACAACTCTATCGGGTTTTCAAAGTAGGGGAACTTCTCCACCAAGCTAAGTGGCTCACCAAGAGTCATATTTAGCAGAAGTTCCCCCATATGATAAAGGACCTTGATGTAATGGAGATTATTTCTTCCTAAGGTGAGAGGACTAATTTGGGTGGATATTGGTGGCCACCCACCTCTTTCACTTACAACAATTATGCCACTTAGTAGTTTTCCATGGTTTTTCGTGTCCCAAAATTTCAAGGATGTTTTGAATCCCTAAACAATGTTTTTTTGTCCACGTTCCTTTGTCAATAATTAGTCTGCTACCATATGTAGTTCTCAGTTATATATTTCTAATTGGATATCACGATCCCCAAGCATATATTTTATCTAATAGTTGTGCCCTCCTAGAATAGCTTTATACTTTATAACATGAGACTCCCTCTTAAATCATACACCACTAGGACCTAAGTTGTCTATCACCCTGAGAATCCCTCCCTCTCAAATAATCCTCCACCTCTTCCACAAATACTTGTCTAGTAAAATTTTAATTTTTATGTTTTCTTGAAACCGTTGAGTATATTAAAACTTAAGAATCACATTAAAAAGATGGCATAATATTATCCTCAAATAAACTAGCATTCCTAAAGAGCCACACACCACATGAAATGATGATTATCAATGATTTATAACATTTTACATTAGTGTTTTCACACCAATTCCTAAGACCAATTGTATTCCCTTTTCAAACCTTTTTAAGCCTAGTGAAGAGCTCAAACTCATTCCAAACTTGAATATGGAAAGGGAATAATGGAAGAAAATGATTCTTTTCATAAAGAAAACCTACTATTACCAAACCTACTCTTTTTTTACAAATTATTCCATATAAGAACCTCACCTTTGAACTCTAGCCATGACCACATGAAGATCCTTGACTTAAGAGATCATTTGAACTTCCAAATTCCCTTGAACCACCATATAGATTCATTATTACATCATCCTTGCAACAAACCTTATAACCTAATTTGTGGTATAAAAACATCTAGATAAGTTCTTCACAATATGAATATGTACATTAACAAGTTTGAAAATTGTATTTAAAAAAATGTATCAAAGACTGCAAAATCAACTTATTTTTTGATCTCACATAGAGGTTCATATTATCCATTAATATCCATTATCACCTCAATTTATTAATAAGGAATCATATCTTTATCTTCCCTCCGGAGATACTGAAAATGCCTCAATTGATATAGACCCAAAAGGATGCCTATCCTTTTAGGATTTCACATTAGATTTTAAAAACTACCTGAAATCCAACACATCAAATTTCTACTGAATGACTAAAATCCCTTACCCAAAGGTGGTCATTGGTACATTCATGAAAAAACCCATGGGTGAAAACAACTTAGAGACTTGGCATCCTAATGATGGTCAAGCCCAAGAAAAATTTCTTGATAAGAAGGAATAACACCACTGCAAAAGCTAGTCCATAGAATCTATAATGCATCCTCTTGTTGATAATGATTGGTAACATCTTCTAACACACAGAGATAAAATATGGAACATGCATGATTCTAAAAGTACCCAAAACTATAATTCTCAATAGAGGATAATTACATTGGACCATATCATGGTTACCTTCATAGTACACCTCTTCAAAGGTCGTCGTAAAATACATTGGAAATAATTTCCCTAGTCATGCCCATTGTAAGCATTGCTTCATATACTATTATAACAAAGAATAACTATAGTATGAATGTTGGAAATCAAGGACCCAAAATGTTGAGAACTACCTAACCATTTCCCTTCTTCCTTGGGAGAAAGGGGCCACTTTGCAATGACGTCATGGACAAAAAAATAGTGCGGTCAAGTAAAAGAATCTAGTACTTTGACGATGAAAGAAATGAAAAAATAAGAAAATCTAGTACTATGACTATGAAATACTAGAACAAAATAGTTCAGATACAAAATTTGGTGTTTTGGTGACGAGTGTCATGAAAACATTTATGAAATTACTTATTCATATCTAAATTTGAATTTGATATCTACCCTATCATATGCACTGCAACAGATAGAATAAAATTACACATCTAGCTAAGTCATGTATCGTATAATTGTTAATGGTTTCACAACATTTTTCTTTACATTGAGTGTAGCCAACACTAAATGGACTAACCTACATGCAATCATGCATAGTATCCTACCCTCTCATAAACCCTAGATTTCAACCTCAAAGATAAGGTTAAGGGGATGTCCACTCACAATCCCTAATATTGACCTTGTATGCTTCAACAAAACTAAAATGGACAAACAAGGGAAGGGGATAAACAATCTTAATCCTTGCTTAGGGTTTCTAGCAAGAATTATCCAAGGAAACAATATAACATGCACTTATTACCACTTTAATAGAAAATTTACTTACATACCAAGAACAAAACATAAATACTTGAAAACTACCACTTACTAGACCAAGTCACTATGCATGGAAAGGCTTGTAAACCATCCACCAATGATTGCATGAATAAACAACATGAACCTATATTAATTGAGTGCAATATGACAAAACCTAATGAATGAGATATAATTATTATAGCAATGACTATGTTAGAAATGACTCCAAACAATTAATGTAAATTGTTAGAATATGAATGCTAGAGAGTGAATATGTAAATGCAAATCCTAAAGCTATCACGAG
>ML777421.1:2380997-2402787 GCA_009831015.1 Picea engelmannii
GAGAGAGAGAGAGAGAGAGAGAGAGAGAGAGAGAGAGATGGAAAAAGGAGAGAGGGAGAGAAGGGAAAGATGGGGCCAAGAGATCGAGTGAGGGTGATATTTTCTCATGTGTAAATATATTGAGATTAGATGACCAAATCACTTTTAAGTAATAGTTAAATTTTGAGGGACACATCTCACCTGAGAGATTTCGTCAAAGGACATAGACTCAAAATCCACATGTTGCTTTGGATATATCAACTAACCTCACCACCATGGGTTATATAATGGATAATGTTTACATAGATTCTTGTTCAATTGATGGCGTTGTCAAATTTATTTGTTGTTATATGTATAGTCTATATATTTTGAGATTGCTCATGGATATTATCTTGTGGAATTATAGAGAGATAGGGGGGTAGAGGTAAATATAGAGGGAAAGAGGGAAGGTAGGAGAGAGAGAGAGAGGGGAAGAGATAGAGAGAAGGAAGAGGGGGTGGAGAAAGGGATACAAGGAAATAAATGGAAACATAGGCACATGAGTGTGCACATGTTATTGTAATGCATGCATGTTCTTAGAGTGCGTGTGTGTTCCTAGAGCGCATGCACATTCTTAGGAGGGTGTTTGCATTCCTTCCAATTCATTTTTTTTGGGGCAGGAATGCCAAATTTAGCGTACATGTTTGTTGAGTTGGTTGCCTCAGATTTAGGTTCAGGATGAAAAACCTAGTGGTTTGGTTTGCGAATATATTAAAACCTCCATTTTTTTATGAATACCCCTCAATATCTCTATTGTTGATGTTATTTTTCTATAGGCTACACAAATCCATTGTCAATGAAATTAAAGACATAAATAGAGTTGGATATGTAGTTTCCATATATGTGTGTGTGTGTGTGTGTGTGTGTGTGTGTCTAAATTGATGTTGTTTACTATTTTTAATCTATTTTTGTCTTGACATATATCAAAATCCTAAAATACATACCTATTTTATTTCTGCTATAACTTTTTATCATCTTAACCATTTTTAAAATAAGTTATACATTGCACTAGAAAAGACCAAGATATACAATCTGAAAAAAAAAAACAATTTTTTTTCAATAATGTTAAGACCCTCATAGACTGCACTAGTGAATACATATACATTATATTTTTATTGAAAAATAACATACCATAATCCAGGTGGATATTGGTAGCCACCCACATATTCCACTGGCTCAAATCCCAATTTCCATTTTGGCAATTTTTTCTTAGTTTTTTCGGGTCCTAAAATTTTGGGGCCGTTTTGAAGCCCTAAACAACAGTTTTTGTGACCACCATAGTCACACTATAGGATTTAGCCAAAGTTTGACGAAAAAATGTGTACTCCTCGGATAATGCATTCCAACGATCTATCATGTGCCTAAAACGAAGATCATATGCAAAGTTATGACCTCGAGAAGTTGATGTACCAAGTTACCCCATCTGGGCCCACATAACATTTGACACTTCATCTCCTAGGGTTAGGTTTTTGGATGTTTAGGGTTTTATCATTTATGCTTTATGTTAAAAAGGCCTTTGGAGCTTCATTATAGCCAACTTCTTGCAAATGAGCATAGCCGACACATCTCTTCTTAGAGATAAGCTACCACCATTCTAGCTAGCTTGTGTGCTTTTGCATTTTACAAACCTTTTCATTTCAGATAATTATTAATAGAATCTAAGATTTACTCTATTCCTTCCTATATCTTGTGTAATTCTTTGTTATATCTCTATTATATCTCTTCCTTCATATCGTTCCTAACATAATCCAGATTAGTGGTATCTGAGAAGTCTAGTCCTTTCCATTCTCAGTGCATGTCCCTGACGAGGTCATGGTATAGAGATTTGGGTCTTGAACTTGTATCTCTTGAGGAGAACCTCTCTCGTATGCCCAAGTGACCTTCCATGGTGGAAGAAAAGAGGGACAACAAGACATGACAACCTTTCAAACAGTTTCTCAAGGAATCCCTCATGCAATAGAGGAATTAGATGATGAATAGTTTCACCCTGATCCTTCGATGGCTGTCGGAAACAACAGAGGAAACTTCAACCAAAAATCACTTCAGAGGTGAGACACCCTTCAAGGTAAAAGTTAAATTTGATATTCCTTTATTTGAAGTGTAGATAGATGCTGACACTTTAGAAAAATGGTTAAATATGCTAGAGGGTTATTTATTTGTCCACAATTTTTCCAATAGTGAAAATCTCACCTTCATGATCCTTAAGGCCCTTTGCCATGTCAGAGATTGGTGGGACACTTATTGTGAGAACCCACTTGGGAAGATTTTTTTGATGCCCTCAAGGAACAATATTACCTTGTTGGAATTTATGATGACCAGTACACGAGATGGACCACACTATGCCAAGAGAGGGGCCAAATGGTGCCAGAGTTTGACTAGGAGTCTCTCTAGCAAGCGGATTTGTCTCCTTGTTTTCATTGCAATTGCCAAAAACTATGCATGGGGTCTCTCTACCTAGCAACAATAGGTGGAAGGAATAGTTGAGGAGTATAATGGCACATTCGCCTCACCTACTAGGGTTCCTGTGCACTATCAGGTAAAGCACCCAATTGATTTGACACATGGTGCTCCTCTTCCTAACAACCCTGTATACAAGTGTTATGTTCTAGAGAATGAAGAAATCAAGCGTTGGATCCAAGAGATAATTTTGAAGGGCCACATCACACCCAAATCCTCACCTTGTGGGAGCCCAATTGTCCTAGTACAGAAGAAGGATGAGACATGATGACTTTGTATTGATTACATAGCCCTGAACAAGATCACATTCAAGTACCAGTACTCAATTCGCCGGATTAAATATCTTCTTGATCAACTCAAGGGAGCAAAGTTTTTCAGTAAAATTGATTTGAAGTCAGGTTACCACCAGGTGCCGATTGACAAAAATAATGTGTGGAAGACAACCTTCAAGTCCAAAGAAGGCCTCTTTGAGTGGTTGGTCATTCCTTTCAGCTTGAATAACTCCCTGATCACATTCATGTAGATGATGGATGATATATTATGACCATTCACAGACTCCTTTGTGGTTGTACATTTGGATGACATCCTCATCTTTAAAAATTCTTGGGAGGAACATTTGGATCATATTCAATAGGTATTGGGCACCCTACGAAAACACAAGTTATATGCCAACTTGGAGAAGTGCTGCTTCGGCATGTAAATAATTCAATATTTGGGATACATCATGGATGAGCAGGGTGTACATGTGGATCCATCTAATATCCAATTCATCCGTGATTGGTCAGCCCCAAAAACAATGACCAAGCTCTGCAGCTTCTTGGGCCTTGCTAACTTCTACGAACGGTTTGTGTTGGGGTTCTCTCATATTGCTTGGGCCCTAAGAAAAGTGACCAAGGTCGGAACAAAGGCCAAGTTTTTCTGGTCTGCACCCTAACATAAATCATTTGAGGATATGAAATCCCACCTCTGATCAACACCATTCCTCATTCTTCCAGACCTGCAATGACCATTTGAGATTGAGACATATGCTTCATATTATGCTATCGGTGCATCCTCACTCAACATGGGCATCCAGTAGCCTATCATAGTGAAAATCTATTTGATGTTGTTCGAAGGTACCCCACCTATGTCAAAGATCTGTACTCCATTGTGCATGCATGTTACAATGGAAACATTACATTATGGGGAAGGAAACAATCATCCACACCGATCACATGCCTCTGCAATTCATGAGGACACAAGGAAAGTTACAAAATGATATCCATTATAAGTGGTCCATGTAGCTGCAACAATTCCACTTGAATATCAAGTACAAGAAGGGTAGCACCAACCATGTCACAAATTTCCTCAGTTGACTCTTGGTGGAAACGCTAACCATAGTTCTCAATTCCTGTGGACATGAGACATCTGGATGACAAGATTTATACAATAATGACTCTGACTTTTCTACTTCCTATGAGATATTGAGCATAGGAAAAATAGTTCCCAACTTTCATCTTCACGAGGGGTTATTATGCCATCTGATATGCCATATGAGGCACCTTTGTTTTCCTTTAAGCGAGGATGCAAAGCTGATCTGGGAAGCTCATTACAGTCAGGCAGGAGGAAATTTTGGTGTAGAAAAGACATTGGTAGTACTATAGAAGCATTTTTATTGGCTGAAGATTCGGCAAGATGTTCGCAAGTACATGAGATCCTACACCGCTTGCACCATTGCCAAGTCCTCCATCAAGAAACAAGGGATATACACTCCTCTTCCTACTTTGGATAGGCCTTGGGAGTCTATCTCCATGGAATACATTTGTGGTATGCCTTCAACCAAACATGGGAATGACTGTGTCTTCGTGGTCATCGATCGATTCTCTAAGATGGCAATTTTGGCACCTTGCAAGAAAATCATCACAGTCGAGGCCACCACCAATCTCTTCTTCACACATGTTTGGGTTCATTTTGGGATACCAAAAACTATTATCTCCGATCAAGACAGTAGGTTATTGAGCACCTTTTGATCCAACCTATGGTCAATGATGGACAACAAGTTGACCAAATCGACTACCTTCCACCCACGGACTAATGGAAAAACATAGGCAGTCAACATGATGATTGTCCATATCATGCAAATGTATAATTCCAAAAATCCACACACATGGTATGAAATCCTTCCTTATGTTCAACATAGCTACAATAGATCCCTCCACATCTTTGTTGGCCACATCCATTTTCAACTGTGCTTGGGGTTTCAACCACTGGTCCCCATTGACATAACTCTGCCCATTGCAGCCACACAGGAAGAGTCCTCCCATGCTCAGACAGAGGCTGATCGGGCAACCAAATTTATTGAGCGCATCCAACACATCCAAGAACAATTTCATGATATTGTGGAGAAATCCAATGCCAAGTAGAAGTAGCTCCACAATCAACATTGGGTAGCACACAAATTTAAGGTGGGAGATAAGTTTTGGTTGCATTTGTAGAAATAATGCCTCATAGGACCCCATCAGAAGTTGCACCCACTCTGATATGGGCCTTACATCACCAAGGATATGGGTGAGAATTATTTTGAATTACGTATTCCTCCTTTCATTGGATTGTACCCGGTATTTAATGTGGAAATACTCCAACCATATTTTCCACATTTCCTGGACACTTCGGATGCAGTAGAAATTTTTTCCCCTACAGAACTCAATCCTTCCTGCATCAAACATGCGAAAATTGATCAGATCATGGATACCAATAAAAAGGACACCCTCCAATAGACTATCAAACTCTATCGAGTCGTCAAAGCAGTGCAATTTCTTCACCATGGGAAGTGGTTCAACATGAGTAAGGTTCAACAGAAGTTTCCTCATCTATTGCAAGAACTTGACGCAATGGAGACCATTGCTTCCTAAGAAGGGAGAATTATCCATGTGGATATTGGTGGCCACTGTTAAGAACCAAATATTGATATAGCATAGAAAAACCTCAAAATAAGTACTCAACGCCTTGAAAAAGAGATAAATTTAGATAATAAGCCTCTTCGATGGGGAAACCTCCTTATGCCCACATAAATGTACAATTACAAGATAATTCCAAATGAAAATGTCTCCTTGGTATATATAGGAGACTAGGAGGTATAATTACAACTAATGGACTAAATCTGACATAAATAAAATAACATTACTAATGTAATATGCATCAATTAAGGGGTAATGAGCCATTATTTAGGGTTTAACATGCCCCTCCCCTTGAGACAAGTGTTGTCCACAACGCTTGAGTAACTCTGGATGCTTCTGTATAAAAGACTCATCTTCCCAAGTGGAATCTTCAGCTGATATTCCTCAACTGGCGAATTCTCATGTTAGTGATGGCTTCAGGCTCTAATATGATTTTTTCTTCCTTGTCAAGTTCTGGCAATGTAGTTTGAACTGGGATCTTGTCACCTATAACCATATTTAATCATGAAACATGGAAAACTGGGTGTACTCATGAAGATGCAGGCAACTCCAATTTGTATGCCATAGTACCAATATTTTGCAACACCTTATAAAGGCCATAATACTTTGGTGATAATTTATTATCCTTCTTGGCTTGCTTGAGGGACATTTGTTTGTATGGTTGTAGTCTTAAAAACACCTAATCTCCTACTTCAAAACTTCTTTCACTACGATGTTGATATGCTTGTTGTTTCATGCGATTCTATGCCATGGTTAGGTTGTCCTTTAATATTTGGAGAACTTGTTGTTGATGCTCGATGTGATCTTCCACTGCTTGAACCTTGGATTTTTATTTTAGAGAAGAAGTGATGGAAGGAGGGTGGTATCCATAGAGTTCCATAAATGGTGTCATTTTTGTTTCACTATGAAAGGAAGTGTTATACCGCCATTATGCCAAGGGTAACCATTTGAACCATTGTTTTTTTTTATCAGAGACAAAGCAACAAAGGTAGCCTTCTAGACATTTGTTCACTATCTTGGTTTTTCCATTAGATTGAGGATGATAGGATGAGATATGAGCCAATTGAGTACCCAAACAAGAAAATAATTATGTCAAAAAATGTCCAGTGAAGATGGAATCTCTGTCACTTACAATAATATTTGGGTTGCTATGTAGCTTTTGAATTGTCTCCATGAATGTGGTGGAAACTGTACTGGTTTTGAAGGGATGAGAGAGTGCACAAAAGTGTGCATGCGTGGTCAACCTATCAACAATCACCATGATGACACTCTTTCCTTCAAACTTCGGTAACCCTGTGATGAAATCCATGGAAACCTCCTCCCAACGTTGACTTGGGATGGCTAATGGTTGTAAAGGACCTGGGGTCTTAATTGTTTCCACCTTATTTTTTTGTCAAACCAAACATTCTTCCACAAACCTTTGAACATCAGTTTTAAGGCCATCCCAAAAACATTCATTCTTGATCCTATGGTAGGTTCTCAAAAATCTCGAGTGGCCTCCTACTGGAGAGGTGTGCAATTCCAATAGTACCTTTTGTTTGAGTTGGGAGTTCTTACATAAATATAAGTGATCTTTCTACCATAGTGAATCATTTTTCCATGTAAATGTATCTGATGCACTAGAATCCTACTGCAACCTTTGAATGAGAGTCCACAATTTTTTTCCATTCTTCCATTCATCCCTTGCTTCTATTATCCAATCAGGTTGGATGATCGAGATAACGCAGAAAAAGGCCTCAACATCTTCATCCTTTCTTGAGAGTGCATCTGCCACAACATTTTGCTTCCCTTTTTTATAAACGATTTCAAAATCATAACCCAATATCTTGGTTACCCATTTTTGTTGTTCTTCTAAAGATAATATTCGTTCCAAGAAGTATTTAAGACTATCATGATCTGTTTTGACCTTGAAATGCCTACCTATTAGGTAAGGAAGCCATTTCTTCAATGCATGTAGTATTTCCATCATTTCCTTCTCATAAATGGGTTTGTGTAAGTCCTTTTCCTTGAGTGGTCAACTTTCAAAAGCCAGGGGCCTTCCTTCTTGCATTAGGACAACACAAATTCCATTTCCCAAGGCATCACATTCCATAATAAAGTTTTTTGTAAAGTCTGGAGTGGTCAAGGCAGGAGCTTTTCACATCACCTCTTTAAGTTGTTCAAAATCTTTAGTTGCCTCTCGAGTCCATGAAAATGCATCCTTCTTAGTTAGTGTCGTTAAAGGTGTTGTTGTTCTTCCATAGTGCCAAACAAACTTGCGGTAGTAACCTGTCAAACCCAGAAATCCTCTAAGATTCTTCAATGTTTTGGGAATTGGCCAGTCCATCATGGCCTTAATCTTGTTAGGGTCTACCTTGACACCTTCATGAGATAAAATATGACCCAAATACTCTACCTCCTTCACTCCAAAGAAACATTTGGATGGTTTGGCATATAGTTGTTGCTCCTTTAGTAGTTGTAGCACCTTGTCAACATGTCACACATTATCCTCCCAAGACTTGCTATAGATCAAAAAATACTAACACAAATTTGCGAAGGAAGGGCTTGAAAATGGAATTCATCAACCCTTGGAATGTGGAAGGTGCATTTGTAAGGCCAAAAGGCATGACCAAAAATTTATAATGGGCTTCATGAGTCTGGAATGTTGTTTTTGGGATATCTTCTTCCTTCATTCTAATCTGGTGATACCCTAAATGGAGATCCAACTTTTTGAAATAGATTTATCCATGTAGTCCATCTAACAATTCATCAATGAGGGGAATTGGAAAATTATCTTTAATAGTGATCTTGTTGAGCTCTCTATAATCTGGACACATACGTCATGAGCCATCTTTCTTGAATACCATTACCATTGGTGTAGAGTAAGAACTTTGGCTAGGTATGATAATTCCAACCTCTAACATTTCTTCAACCATGCGCTCAATTTCACTCTTCTGGGCATAAGGGTATCTGTATGGTGTAATGATCCCAAGACAATGTTTTGCTTGAAATCACTAACTAACCACTGATTTAATTGTTTACTGTTATGTGTCCAGGTTAGCCACCAACATTTCATCCTTAGGGTTTATTCAGTTATTCAACCATGACTTAGAGAAGAACCATTCCAACATATGAAGATCTTCAATCATGCACAAGATAGGAACCACAAGCAATAGTTGAAATTTATTATAATAAATCAAGCACCTGATACAAATAGAGAAGCAGATCTTGAACAACTTCAGATGGATTGAATACAATAATAGAGATGCATACAAAATTCTCCCAGTGATATAGATCAAACCTCCCAAAGGCTGTAATAGAATATGAATGCTCAACTGCAAAACTAGGGTTTAAGACTAACCCTCAAGCAACTGGTACAACCCTGCTAACTACTGGCATGACTTGTTGAAGACAATGGATACCAAGGGTTAGGCCCTCCTGAAGATGAAGATCCCCAAATGTTTTCAAACTCCTCCTAAATATAGATCAAGGCAATAGAAGCCTCCTCCTGAAGTATGGAGCTCAAAGGTTGAAGCTTCCTCCTCAAACTGTAGAAACCCTAGACTCGTACGACCCTCCTAAAACCCTAATATGGCCAATAGTACATCTTGGCTAAATATGGGCTCTAAATCCCCTGCAACTATCTAGAATGATAGATCAGGTGGCCACAAGCACCTGAGAAAAGTTTCAAGATCAGATCTAGCCTATAGCCCTCTAGATCTGAGAAATGTTGAATCACAATATGTCCTCTTCCTCCTGAAATCATCTCAACCTACAAGTAGATGATAGGGACGTGATAACTCCTCAAAGAAGCCCTCAAACTGATGAGCAAGGGATTGCAAGAAAAACCCTAATGATGAAAACCTCCCAAGCTTACTTAATATGCTAGATCGAACTCTTCCTCAACCAATGGTGCACCCCTACAAGAAAACCCTATTTAGTATGACCTTGCTGGTCCAACTGGTATGACCCTGCTAGTCCTCCTGAGTTGATGATGGATGTAGAATGGTGTGGATGGAGTATTTCATCCCTGATACCAAGCTTGGAACAAGGTGAGTGGAATCTTTCACCACTGAGTTGTTCACTAGGGTTTGTAATATCAAAACCCTCAAAACTGTATGCTAAAGAGCATCAAAAAGAAAATACCAAAATCCATAATGAATGGGAGGTGTGCCCTGGCCTTCTCTTTATACTTTTCTTCTATTTCCCTATTGAGTTAAGTTAACCCTTAGGTTTAACTCCTAACTCAACCTCCAACGCTTCTATTCCTTCATTGAGTTATCTTTTTAACTCCTTTTACCTTTTTATTAAGTCAACTTAAGAATATAACATTAGTTTGGTTGACCTTTCCCCTCAGTGTGAGACTATGGCCTAGTGGGGATGCCTAGGCCACTAAGTCTTCTCAAACCTCTTCATCAAGAGGTGGGGGACATTACAGTATCCCATGCTAGAAATTGCTTTCCCTCAAGCAATTCCAAACCTGTTTCCCGTACCGCTTGTTCATTATCCCACGTGGCATCCTCAATGGGTAGATCCTTCCATCTGATTAGGTACTCTTTGATGCTTCTCTTCCTGAGCCTCTTCTCTCGAACCTCTAGTATCTCTTCTGGAATAAAAAAATCTGCCCCTCTTCATCCATGGGAGGTATTACCTCAATGGGTGTGATGTGTTGGCCAATGGCCCTCTCCAAGCAAGACACATGGAAGACATTGTGTATCCTGCTGCCCTGTGGAAGCTCCAGCTCATAAGCTATGATCCCTATCTTCTTGCTGACCCTGTAGGGCCCAAAGAAACTCGGTTGTAGCTTCTCTTCTCTGCTTCTTTTTATAGAAGCCTGCCTATATGGTTGGATTCTTAGATAGACTAAGTCACCAATCTCAAAAGTACGTTCAAATCTGTGCTTGTCTGCTTGGACCTTCTGCTGGTTTTGTGCTCTCTGTAGATTATCCTTCAACTCTATGAGGATGTCTTGGCTCTATTGTACCCAATCATGTACCATTGGTGCCCGACTGTCACCAAAATTAATCTCCACAAAAGATAGTGGGTCATAGCTGTATAAGGCCGTGAATGGTGTCATGCTTATGGACACATATTGGGTGGTGTTGTAGCAGTACTCTCCTAAGTGCAACCATCTGACCCACGGTTTCTGATGCTCTGCTATGTAATTCCTGAGGTATCCTTCCACCCACTTGTTGAATATATCAGTTTTTCCATTCGTCTAAGGGTGATAGATGGTACTAGGGTTCAAGTCCGTGCCAACCAATCTGAGAAAATCCTACCAAAATGTACTCATGAACCTGCTATCCCTGTCACTGACAATGGTCTTGCGTAGGCCGTGCAACCTAAAGCTCTCTCTGAAAAACAATTCGGCCACCTGTGCTGTGCTAAATTCTATGGATATGGAGAAGAAGTGTGCAAAATTCATCAACCTATCCACCACTACAAAAATGCAGTCTTTCCCCTACTTCCTTGGCAGCCCGGTGATGAAATCCATGTATATGCTTTCCCACTTGTGCTTTGGAATGGGTAAGGGTTGTAGTAGTCGTGTTGGGTGAGTGTGCTCATCCTTGTTCTCCTGGCATGTAGTACACTCCTTGACATGCTTTATTACATCCTCCTTGAGGCCCTTCCATGAGAACCTCTCTCTCACCTGCGTGTACGTCTTACTAGTCCCTTGGTGCCCTGCCATGGGTGAGTCATGACATGCCTGCAACACTTTGGACTTGAAGGTCGATCCAGGAACCAAAACAATTCGGCCCTTGTAATAGATGAGGTCATTTATAATCCTGAAGTTTTCATCTTGTACCTATCCATCCATTAGCTGACAAGCGAACTGATCCTTATCATACTCCAACACCGAGTGGTCCTTCCAGTCAACCGTTACACCTAATATGGAAAAAATGGATGGCCTCCTGGATAGTGCATCATCCGCCATGTTGTTCTTCTCTTTGACAAATTCGATGTCAAATTCATAGGCCTGTATTCTGCTTATCCATTTCTGCTTCCTTTCATTTAATTCCTTCTGCTCCAATAGGTATTTGAGACTATTATGATCTGATTTAACCACAAACCGTGCACCTACCAGATATTTTCTGAACTTGGCTAGTGCATGCATGATAGCCAACATTTTTTTGTCATAAATTATCTAGAGTATCTCAAGACCCCTGAGTTTTCAGATCTCATAGGAAAGAAGGTGCCTATTCTACATCAGTACAACCCCTATACCTTCTCCTAAAGCATCACACTCCAAAGTGAAAGGCATGATGAAATCTGGAAGAGCTAGGACTGGGCATGTGCTCATCACCTTTTTCATCTTATCCATCGTAAATTGAGCTTCCTCAGTCCATTTGACGTCTCCCTTCTTAGTCAAATTGGTCAAGGGTGCACACAGCTGGGAAAACCCTTTGACAAATTTCCTGCAATACTTGCACATGCCTAGAAATCCTCTTAACTCTATGAGTGTCTTAGGAGTAGGCCACTCCATGATGGATTTTCTTCTCTCTTTATGTACCTGTACCCCCTTTTTCCTGATGATGTGTCCCAAGTAAAGAACTTTTGTCATTCCAAACTCACATTTGGACTCCTTACTGTATAGTGACTGTTCCTCCATGATAGACAGAATTTGGTCCAAATTCCTAAGGTGTTCATCCCACACCTTGCTCTAAATGAGGAAGTCGTCAAAAAATACTAACAAGTGCTTCCTCAACTATTTGTTGAGCACATGGTTCATGCAATATTGGAATGTAGCTAGGGAATTGGTTAACCTGAAGGGCATCACCAAGAACTCATAATGGCCATAATGACATCTGAAAGTAGTTTTTGAGATGTCCTCCTCCCTAATCTTGATTTGATGTTAGCTAGAATGTAGGTCAACTTTTGTAAAATAGACAGCCCCATGTAGTTCGTCTAGTAGTTCATCAATCCTAGGGACAAGGTACCTATTTTTGATTGTCTTTTTATTCAAAGACCAAAAGTCAATGCACATCCACATAGTTCCATCTTTCTTCTTGACCTGCACTACTAAAGAAGCAAAAGGGCTAGAGCTCAGCCTGATGTGTCCCATGTCCAAATGTTCTTTGATGACTTTCTCTATCTTGTATTTATACATCTTCGGATGCCTGTACGATGTGGTGATGTTTGGTTTAGCTCCTATCTCTAGCTCAATAATATGCTCAAACCCCCTGTCTAGTGGTGCCTCTGGAGGAATCGGTCCAAACACTTTGTGGTGCTTGTCAAGGATCTCTTGTATCTCTGGGGTGTAGTGAACCTTACCTTGTTCATCCACACGTGCCAAAATCCTACATTCAGCTGCATACACAATCTCCTCCCTCCTGAATATGGCTTCCATCCTCTTGGCCGTAACTACCTTGGAAGAATTACCTGTCATGCCTCAGAGAACTACCTTTCGTCCACCCTCCTCTATAAAAGACATTTCCATGGTCTTATAGTTGCTGGTGATAGGTCCTAATGTGTTGAGCCATTGAACTCTAAGGATTATGTTAGTGTCCAACAGATCCATCACATAGACGTCCTATATCAACTCATGCCTACCTAAGGTAAGCTTCATACCCAGAATGTACCTATCACAAGGCATAGTGCTTCCACCTGCTACCTCCACCTTGAACCCTTCAAATTCCACCGTGGGTATATGCCTCCTTCTCAACAATGCTAAGGCAATGAAGTTGTGAGAGGATCCCCCATCAATCAATACTGATACCTTATGCCCCTGAAAGACTCCTCTCATCCCGAAGGTCTTAAATTTTGGCACCCTGCTGATAGATGCCAAGGTCGATTTTCCCTCAGTCGTACTATCCAGTCCTATGACCTCTTCATCTGTTGTCTCTATGGTTTCGGCTTCCATGTTCTAAAGTTGGGCGTAGTCTTCCTCCTCCTCATTTTCTGAGGTCACCTCTATGTAGTGCACTTGGCCACGACCCATGCACTTGTGTGATGGGTTCCATGGCTCTTTGCACATGAAGCAGAGTTGCTTCCTTCTCAGTTCCCTCCTTTTGTTATCATCCATTATGACAGGGCCCCTGTCAAAACTTCTTGGGTCACACTTCCCCTGGTTCATTGGAGGTCTCTGATTTCTTCCTCCGGTGTTAAGAGGTGGCCTATGTACAAATTTGGGTTTGGTAGCTGGTCCTAGGTCCCTGGTTGTCCAAATGGTATCCTATAGGTTGGTAGGCTTAAAATCCTTTACCCAACCCTTCAAGGGTTCCATCAACCCTTCAATGAAAAGCATCATAAGCCTGGTTGATGATATATCCTGTACCATGACTATTATCCTTTGGAATTCCTCAATGTATATCTCTGCGGCTCCTGTTTACCTGAGTTGTGTGAGATCCAGGAAGTGTAGCTCAAGATCCCCTTGATCAAATCTGTCAATGAGTCTTTGAGTGAATTCTGTGTAGGTCACTATCTGATTGTGGCCTAGTGTGGTGAGTCAATGGTACCACCAATCATGAGCCTTTCCATCCAGGTAAATAGTGGCAAATTTGATGGCTTCCATATCCCTCATGGGGTTAAGATGTAGATAAGTATGCAGCTTCTGTACCCATGCCTACGCTTCCATCTTGGCCGTACCATCAAAGTATGGGATTTCCATCTTCCCTGCTCTTCGTTCAAACTCAAAACTGCTCTTGTGGTTCAGACTAGGCTTGTTTCTGAACTTAAGTTGGCAATATTGATCCAGGGACATATGCCTCTAAATCATCATATCCAAGCCATGGTACTCCCTAGTAAACTATGCCATCTACTCCATAAAGTCATCCACCTGCTCCTGTTGTACCTGTTCATCTGTGAATGTGGGCAAGTACGTCTGAAGGTTAGCCCTACTACCCATATGTCCATGCGACATAACCCCTACATGACCGCCCTCAGACCTGGGAACCTTCTCGGGATTATACATGGTTTCACCATGGGATCCACTAGCCTCTTTGCTTCCATATGTCTCCGGGTCTTTCCCTTGGTGAGTCATCTACATCAATAGTCATTTTATCATCGACTGGTTCTCATCAATCTTCCTCAAATTTTCATCTACCTTCTTCAAGGTCTTAGTGATTTAAGCTTGTTCCCTCTGGTTTGTCTCTTTTCCCTCTTGCAAATGGTGGACTGGGTTGCTTTCTGTATTGGTTAGGGTTTTATGGAATTTATTGAATTTGGCCGCCAAGAAAGCCAAGCCCTGTGGCTCATGGTCATCATTTGAACCCTCCATTTCGGCTTCTGTTTCACTAGCCTGCTTCTTCCTTCTTCCCATAAAGATACCACTGTACCTCTGCATGCGCTAATCCTCACAGGTTTGGAGGATCAGAGCTCTAATACCACTGTAATGATCCCAAGCCGAATTTTTGCTTGAAATCACTAACTAACCACTGATTTAATTATTTACTGTTATGTGTGCAGGTTGGCCACCAACATTTTGGCCCTAGTTTTTATCCAGTTATTCAACCATGAATTAGACAAGAAACATTCCAACATATGAAGATCTTCAATCATGCACAAGATAGGAACCACAAGCAATAACTGAACTTTATTATAAGAAATCAATCACGTGATACAAATAGAGAAGCAGATCTGGAATAACTTTAGATGGCTTCAAGACTATAATAGAGCTTCATACAAAATGCTCCCGGTGATATAGATCAAACCTCCCAAAGGCTATAATAGAAGATGAACGCTCAACTGCAAAACTAGGGTTTAAGCCTAACCCTCAAGCAACTGGTACAACCCTGCTGATTGTTGGTACGACCTGCTGAAGACAATGGATACCAAGGGTTTGGCCCTCCTAAATATGAAGACCCCCAAATTCTATCAAAATCATCCCAAAGATAGATTAAGGCAATAGAAGCCTCCTCCTGAAGTATGGATCTCAAAGGCTGAACCTTCCTCCTCAAACTACAGAAACCCTAGACTAATACGACCCTCTTGAAACCCTGATACGGCCAATAGTACGACCTAGCTGAATATGGGCTCCGATTCCCCTGAAACTCTCTAGAATGATAGATCGGGTGGCCACAAGCACCTGAGAGAAGCTTCAAGATCAAATCTAGCCTATAGCCTTCTAGATCTGAGAAATAATGAATCACAATATGTCCTCTTCCTCCTGAAATCGTCTCAACCTACAAGTAGATGATAGGGACGTGATAACTCCTCAAAGAATTGCTCCATTTGAAGTATCCATGTGATTGGGTCCTTGCCATCAAACTTCCTCATATCGATCTTAGGAACGTGGTTGGTCTTCAACCCAAAGTTGGACTTTCTCCATTCTTGATTCACCTTCCTTGTGTCCTCATCATGAATTTCATGGGATACATTTTTACTTTCAGGTGTCCTCTCTATTAGGAAAATTTTCAATCCTTCCATGATCTCCCCTTTTAAAAGCTCCATTATCTCTTGTAGTTCATCTTTTGTTACTGTATTCTTTTGTAAATCATTTATGTCCCTACGCATTTCTTCACCTTCATCAAGAGTCCATGTAGGATTGTCTAGAGGCTTATTTGGTGTAGAAGTTCCCTTTTTGGGTGGCATGTTGGCCAAGTATCACTTTTGAACCTTGATCTTGAGGTGGTTTTGCTAGACAATCTTTCTTCTATTGTATCTACAAAGTTTAGGACCTTCTGGGCATGAAACTTTATTTTTTGTAGTTCTCTGATATTTCTTCTCTGCAATTCCATAGGTCTGATCAAAATTGGATGTGCCAAGTGGAATTTACAGTAACTTCCCCACAACTTGCTGATTTTTGACCTTTCTAGGATATCTCACTTGTATAGTGTGCCCCGCACAAAATAATTGATATAAAATTTTGAAACTCGTACCAGAACTACTACATACTTTCCACTATCCAATGCAACTAGTCTCACTCAATTTGGATGCTCTATGAAGAAGTTATGATTGTTTTACCTGGAACACCTTCTTGAGACTAGTCATATATCCTATCTTCCACAGAGTGTATCTACAAATGTAAGATGACCTAGAAGTTGAAATTTTTACCACATATACCTTACCAATTTATGTGAATATCCTTCGAAGTTTAGGGTCTGAAATGTTACAGAAACATTTTTATACGGAAAATTCTGCAATGACTCAGTTCAACATGATTCAAGAACCCTATTTTTCATAGGATGTATCTCCGAAAGTATAAGTCCTCAAGAGATGAAATTTTAGCCCAACATACCTTGATCCGTCTACTAAATATCCTCCAAGTCGTTCATTCTGAAACGTTGCAGAAAAAAAGTTATAGAGAAAATTACAAGGTGTCTCAGATGTAGTAGCGAAACCCCAAGACCTTGACCTCTGATACCATATACTAGAACCAAATATCGACATAGCATAGAAAAATCTCAAAATAAGTACTCAACGCCTTGAAAAAGATATAAATTCAGATAATAAGCCTCTTCGAGGGGGAAACCTCCTTATGCCCACATATGTACAATTACAAGATGATTCCAAATAAAAATGTCTCCTTGGTATATATAGAACACTAGGAGGTATAATTACAACTAATGGACTAAAGCTAACATAAATAAAATAACATTACTAATGTAATATGCCCCAATTAAGGGGTAATGAGCCATTATTTATGGCTTAACAACCACCCACCTATTCCACTAGCGCAAAGTTGAATTTCATTTTGGCTGTTTTTTCTAGTTTTTCAGGTCCTAAAATTTTGAGGTCATTTTGAGTCCCTAAACATTTTTTCGGCCCACCATAGTCACATTGTTGGATTTTTCCAGAGTGTTACAAAAACATGTGTATTCCTCAGATAGTTCTTTCCAACGAGCTATCATGAGCCTAAAACAAAGATCGTATGAAAAATTTATGACACTGGGAAGTTGATGTACCAAATTACCCCATCGGGGTCCACATGACTTTTGGCGCTTGATCTCCTAGGGATAGGTTTTTGGATGTTTAGGTTTTCTCATTTATGCTTTATGTTAAAACGGCCTTTGGAGCCTCATTGTAACCAACTTCTTGCGAATGAGTGTAGCTGACACATCTCTTCTTAGAGATAAGCTACCACCATTCTAGCTAGCTTGTGTGCTTTTTCCTTTTACAGTCTTTTGTATTTCAGATAGTTATTAATAACATCTGAGCTTTACTGTATTCCTTGCCATATCTTTGTGTAATTATTTGTTATATCTATGTTATATCTCTGCCTTCATATCGTTCCTAAAATAATTCAGATCATACGACTATTAGAAAAACTAAAATTTCACATAGTTATTCAGAATTTCTATAAATAAAAATTATATGTTTGGAAAGCTAATTCAATTTCCTACATTTTATCTTTTTACACCATATTCAAATTCATTGTAAACGTACCTTGAATAACTAATGTTAAAACTTAACATATTGTTGTTTTTCCATATTTGCATTGTCACTAATGCATCATGAGAGACCATTGTTAACTTGCACCCACCCATAAAGGAGTTATAGTTCAAGAAGTTGATTGTCTCTTTTGCAACTTGATACACCCGACAAATAGTATTATAGCTTCTGGTTTCTTTGCATTCTTGTCTGTATGTTTCTACTACATTTTCTAATAAATAAAGGCATTGACCTTCTGTGAAAAGACTTGGTGAATAGATTACCTATATGTCTCTTTTTAGAGGTTGCTACCAAAATGTATGTGTGCCACTTATGGTGCAACTTATTAGGTGCCTTGTTTATGGTGCATCACTTAAGTGCATTGTTTATTATGTGTGTCACATAATGTGCAATTGGTAAGTGCATCTTTTATGCTGAGCGAATGGGTTTCTTATGTGTGTCACTTAAGCATGGTTCTTAAGTGTGTTAATTAATTGTGTTGCTCATATTGTGTCAATTATGTGTATTGTTTAAGTGTGTTGTTTATGTGGCGATAAAATTATTGTAATATGATTTATGTCAATTATGTGTATTGTTTAAGTGTGTTGTTTATGTGTCGATAAAATTATTGTAATATGATTTATCAATGGTTGCTTTTAGGCTTTTCACAACTCGAAATTTAATAGAAATTTTTAGGCTTTTCACAACTCGAAATTTATATGATTGCTCCTACTAAAACTTTTTACCAAATTCTTATCAATTTTAATTTTTGTGAAGAGGAAAAACATTTTTTTACAAGATTTACTTGGTCCCGATTGATCTGGTGATTTGTACAACTTTTAAGAATCTCGAGTTGTCTTACGCGACAGGATGGCCAAACAACCGCGCTGTACAATGTGACAAGTGAGAATTTTTGCGTCGCTTAATTCCTTGTGCGATAGCGACGCTGTCTATGGTGACGCCGACATCACATGGGATTTAAACAAGTGGAAGGAGTATGTTTTGTGGACTACATGGAATCGACGTAACACACAATGATTGCTGTGGTCATTGACATTTATCATATACCGTTTCAAAATGCTATATGGATACATGTAGGTTTGATGCCCTGCTCAACTCCATGAAAATTACTGATATGAAATGTGCAAACCTAGTCAGCATGCCAGCACCCCGTTCTTCTCAGGCACCTCTGACCTAGTCAGCATGTGAGAGCTTCCAGAAATTCTAAATAAGCAATAGGTTTTATCTTATTAAATTCTGCTGGAAATGCATGCTTGATAACACCCACGAGAATTTCACAGCACCATATCAACCATGCGTTCAATGCAAAACTCCAAACCCATGCATTTTCTGCGTCCAAAATAATTTCTTTTTGGAGCAAATACAGATAAGATGTATGCCATGATATGGAATATCTCCATAGAGTCATAATACACTATCTTGTGCAGATTCTTTTTTTTCAAAACATTGTTCTTTTTGAGAGAGTATGTTTTTACAGTTAGTCATAATTGTTGAGGAGATTTTGAAACTTTCAACTTTTTTAGTGGACAGTCTACCCATCATCAAGAGGAACGAAAAAAGCTAAGTGATAGAAAAAGAGTATAGAGTATACTCTTTTCGTATACTCAACATACTCTTTTCATATATATCTGCAAACTTGTTTGACATAAGTAATGTCAACGAGGAGTTGTTGTGAGATATGATTGCATTTGATAGAGTGATTGTTTGGGGTAGGATGATAGAGCATGCATGCAAGAACACCTATCATTTGGTAGAGATTGAGATTGAAATCCAGAGTCTCACATAAATAATTTCTTTGTTATAATTTGGTATATCTTTTTCAAATGATTAGCATAGTTTATTCAACTCAGAGAAGTGAGGTGAATTTTATAACTCAATATTGAAGAGATTGTAACTTCCCATAAAGTCAACATTTTACATTAGTTAGAAGACTTAAGCTAAACATTACTCTCTCAATATATAAGCACATTAAG
The DNA here is from genome assembly GCA_009831015.1 of Picea engelmannii. NCBI lineage: Eukaryota > Viridiplantae > Streptophyta > Pinopsida > Pinales > Pinaceae > Picea > Picea engelmannii. The sequence goes on from ML777421.1 coordinate 2,400,691, forward strand.
TTAGATCCATCTTAACAAGGGATCCTTAAAGCATGGAGGGATTTACATCTCATTTATCTTGTATCTCTTTTAATGATTAATAGTTTCAAAGTTAAGATGAATCTAAGGATGGACAATCCTAAAATGTTCAGGGTTGAAAGAATTTGTCATCTTTGTGGCACTAAGAGGAATGAAGATGAAAAACACTTTCTCTTAAATCACAATTTCAAAATATTTGTTATAATACCAACCTTCCTAGCCTTTTAACTCATCATTGAAACTATTAACACTATGATGATTTAGAAATACTTCTCTTAAAACTTTTAAAATACAAAAATAATTTTTATAGCAAACCAAATAAAAATAATAATATTCATTTTAACTCATTTTTTTTAAATACCTAGAGGTTTATTGCAATGTTTAAAAAATCCCAACTAGATTTACATTAATACATTAAACACCATATAAAATTTGATTAACTCATTTTTTTTTAAATACCTAAAGGTTTATTGCAATGTTTAGAAAATCCCAACTGGATTTACATTAATACATTAAACACCATATAAAATTTGATTATGCCTTGTCCTAGATAAATTGGTAGGTAAACTAGTCTCACCCTATAAAATTTAATGGTTCCTTTACCTAGGATAAAATGGTAGAGGAAACTAGTATCTCTAGCTTACCCATAGAGATCAACCACACACAATAGGCCACAAGGGCTCACACAAGTGAGACTAAGCTCACACCCTACATACAAATTTATAAGTTAGGATAGCCTCTAACAATCTCCTGAAATCATGGATCTAAGAACCAACCAAAGATTAAACTAGCATACAATAGAATCATTAGTCTCCGCTAGGCTTACAAATTAACAATTTCATCTTGACTTTTCTTGCTATCAGATAGTACTTGTTTGTCTTATTACAGATAGTACTTGTTTGTCTTATTACATTTACTACTCCATATGCATCATAGTGCCATGAAATGTATTCATTGTTGCTTCCCATTCTATTGATTCTTCATTTCTTTTTTCTGCTACTACAACTTTTGTGCAGGCTCCATCAAAACATGGTGTTTCAAGCCAATCTTCAAGAAATTATAATTCTTCTTCAAACTTTGTTGACACTTCATTTGAGTGTTCTTCTTCTTGTTCAATTCATTCTACTTTTATTGTTGCTGCATTAAGACCATTGTCTTCAAGTGTTGACTCATCTTTGTCTTTTGCTTCTTTTTTTGCAACAATCTTCCCTATTGTAGTTTCATCCACATGTTCTGCAAACAGAGTTACTTTTCCACTTAACAAATCATCTATGAGGTTTTTCTCCTGCAACAGTTGGAACCAACATTCACTTGAAAAGTGTTCATCATCATTTTTAATTGGATTTACCAACTATTCACACAATGTTTCATAAGCAGTTACACATTTATCACAGTCTTAGTTGTTGAATTCATTAAATCACTATGCTTTATTATCAACTACAGACACTTTCATCATTAATCATTGTAGCTTTAGTTATACCATATTCACTCTTTATTTCAATTACAAGGTTGTCCATACAATTACCATTTTCAACAATAATATCTTGATTAATTTGAGCTTCAACTATCTTGATTAATTTGAGCTTCAATTATCTTGCTCCCCTCACACTGAACTTCATCTCTATAATATCCCAAAACATTTTTACATTGTGTACTTCACCAAATTCATATAAAATACCAAACAAAATGATTTCATCAGTGCTAATTGAATAAGATATAATGCTATTACACCCCTTCTCTTATCATGAAAATCAACAAAATGATTTTGAACATAATGTCATAAATCTACTGAACCAAGTAATCCTTCCATTTTAATTGCCCAAAGTTTAATAACTTGTATTAATCTTTTCAATATTTCATCTATTTCTTCAGATTCTTCATTGATCTGGTCCAATTTTGCAATCCTCAAGCATGGGTTCTTCAGCTGCATGGAGACGTGATCCAGGTGGATATCGGGGGCCACCCACCTTTTCCAAATGGCTCAAAACAGTTTTTTGGCCATTTTGGCAATTTACTATTTTTAGCAGGTTTTCACTTCCGGGGCCATTTTGAGGGCCTAAATGAAGTTTTCTCGAGATC
>ML777421.1:2408917-2420835 GCA_009831015.1 Picea engelmannii
AGAAATCGTGTATTACTGTATCTCTGTGTTTATGGTTGCATCTCTGATATATTTCAGTTATATTATTGGATATACGCGATATCTCTGTGCATTTCTTTATTATATCTCCGCTCTCATTTCGTGCCGAAAATAATCCGGATCAAGACGCTCCATATTGTTCTGGGAAATATGATGTCTTTGTTCTTTGATTCTTTCTCCGGAATTGTTTCAGTTCTGTTCGGAACTGTATAAGTTTTCATATTCAATTCTTCGGAACTGTTTAAGTTTTCTTTGGTGACCCATGACTTTTCTTGTTCATACACTTTAACATTTGAAACTTCATATCAACATGAATTCTACTCACAGAAAAAATTGACCCGATAAAAATTTCACTGATCTTGAATGTTATATTTATTACATATAATATGTTCTTGCATTCAAGGCAACCTGCAAGTCATATGCAGAAAACTCTTCTTCACAGCAGTGATATCACAGCTCCACTGTACGCTTCAGCATAGGAATCTTCACACTAAAATTAACAGCGAGCAGCGACTTCACTATCTTTGCTATGGCAGTGATAGGAACTGTGGCTGAACGGTGATTTTTTTTGCAAATCCGATCTGTTCCTTGACTTCTAAAATGGGCTACTGCTTAACAGGATGGCTGCTGTTCTTCACAATAGATGGCTTTCACAGCGATTTATAATTTCAAAACATTTAAAAAAAACGTTTGGTAACTGACAACTTCATACAAACAGCACAAACCAGATCGGTGATACCTCAGCAAATGCAATTTCACCTCAGCAATTTCACTGTCAACACACAGCAATTTACAGGCTCAAAGGATGACAGGCAGATTCTTTACACGGTGGCAGCTCGTCTCTTTATAGGAAACGTCACTCCCTCTCCTAAGCGGCTGCTCTGATAACATATTAACAATGAAATAGAGAATCGGCATTATTCTTCAAGAATCATCTGGCATCCAAGAATCTCCATGTGAATGCCAATACGCTGGCATGATAGTCAATAAGGACAAAAAAGGAATTCAGACATACAAAAATTTCAGTTTACATTTCTACTGAATCAGTTAATATTGGAAAGCTTTTTTTAATGTTTCTTAATGTTTTTCAAGCATAGAAATAAAATTCTAAAGAATCACAAGTAATCATTTATCCTCTTAAAATTTGATAGACCAATTAAATCTTAGTGAACTTAATCATCATCATCATTGTAAATCTTCTATCTCTTCTTATCAATTCCAACTGATATGTTTCTCACAGAATTACCTCAATTTATTTTACCAAAAAAAAATTATTACAATGTAAATCTTCTATCTCTTCTTATCAATTCCAACTGATGTGTTTCTCACAGAATTGCCTCAATTCCAACTGATGTGTTTCTCACAGAATTGCCTCAATTTATTTTNCCCAACATATGTAGGATCTTTGGTCCCGGAATTGAGAACATTAATGAGCATCTTCCTCTCCACAGGGCCAGTGATTTCGCCTCTCCGATCAGCCGCCACCATGGGAGTAAACGAGAAAGTCCAATCTCCTTCCCTGATGGCTTTGTTGGAGGGAGCTTAACGTTATTATATGTGGCCTGCCGCCTGTTTCTGCATGCCATGTTGGAGCGTGCTCGATTTCTTCGCGGTGAAAAGGGGATCATGAGCTCCAAGGTTCTGATCAAGAATATATACAGCACTCTCCCAGAACTAACGAAGATTCCTTCCCAGTTTACATCGAAGTTGGAAGGCGTGGTTAATGATTTCACACTCGCAAGGGATATTGAAGCCGACTTTAATATATACCTTGCAAATAATCATTCTAGAATAGAGTTAGATAGCTGTTACTGTTACAGTAGTAATTACTAGATTTTGGCCAATCTACAAGTCTTCTGAACTTAACATGCCATGGGGAATGGTTAAACGCATCGACGTCTTCACATACAAAATTCGACAAAATATAAGCGTAGTAAAGTATCCAGTGATATACAAAGTAAAGTAATTTTATTTTAAATTTTTTAAGATGTTTGGTTTTATTTGCACAGAATCACACATAATGGTGTTGCTCAGATTGTTTATTGATTACAATCTGATTGCCTGGCAATTAATTGAAACTATGTGACTCTAAAGAATTGATTACTTAGTGATTTAATGGGTTTTTGTTGTAATTATTATCTCATGGACACTATATTAAAAGAATTTTAGGGTTTTAGATGTGGAGATTCATCATTATTCATTGTATAAGTGAGCAGAGTGCATGAAAGTCTAATCAAAACTTTTAGAGATTCAGCTTCCTTGTCTTCCATGGGGAAGTGCTCGTAACTGCTTTTGTATTTGTTGCAATTGTGTCAGTTGTGTTTTGTGTAATGTGTTTGTATTTGGTTTCATGCATTTGGTTTACTCGTTTTTATCCATGGGCATTGGGAAAATGGCAACAAGTGTCGATTTTCTCTTTCTTTTCTTGGTTGGGTGATATTAGCAACAAGGTAGGAAGATTGCTACATGAACTTGAGTTTCTCTTTCTTGGTTGGGTGACATTAGCAACAAGGCAGGGAGATTGCTACATGAACTTGGGTTTGAGGATTTTTTGCATAGTGGTTGTCATGGATGCATACATTTCAACTCTTGGTTGGAGGTCTCAAATCTACATAAATATCAAAGGTTGAGTATTTTGTATCATTTCTTGAACATTTTTACATAGATAGGCATCCCCTATTGACAAACCCCTAATTAATCTTTGATTACAAATCCTAATCTTATGGCTAGGGATTAAAGATGTTGGCATCTTCTTCTCTTCGAGTGTAGACCTTCCATTCATGTACGAAGAATTATTTATATGTTTAAATGTGTTTTTCTTTGGAATTAATTTGCCTCTCTGCACAACACCATGTGTATCATTTCCTCCATTTCATTATTTTCTTTATGTTTAGCCACCCATAAGCCACATTTAAATTAGTTTATTCAACTTTAATGACCATTTAGTTTATATAAGTGCATTCAACTTTAATCACCCTTTAATTTATATAAGTGCATTCAAAGTAAATTATTTCATTCAACTTTAATGGCTATTTAGTTTATGGTTGTTGTTTAGCATACCATCTTCCCGAATCCCCATTTAAATTAGTGCATTCAACTTTAATAGTCATTTAGTTTATAACATTGCATTGATCTTTAATCACCATTTAGTTTATATAGTGCATTAAACTTTAATAGCAATTTAGTTTATGGTTGATATTTAATTTCTATGGCCAAATATTTTATGATGATCTTTTTTCATGAGATCATCAAATACATTATTTGTATAACCCATCCTAGAAAGATCATGTGTAGGGATTGGATCTTATAGTGGAGGGACGTGTTGTGTTGTGTTCTTGGTGCCTCCACCTCTTGCTGACTAAAGTTGCTAGGTCCGTGCATGGAATAATCCAAGAGGTCATTCAATAAACTATGATATAAATTGTTTATATGATCATGTAATGTTGTGCGGTGGAAGCATATATCAAATAGATTAAATGGCACAAATTACAGAACATAGACAATAACAATCACACAAATTAACAAAACAATTTTACGTGGTAAAACCCTATACAGGGAAACATCCATGGGACAATGATATTCAGTTTATTTATTATTCAAGGGAGATATTACAACACCCACACTAGGCTTATCACTCACACTCAAAACTCCCTCATCTCTCTAATGCCTTTATCGACATACATGGATTTATAGCATCTCTTCACAGTTATAAAACCAATTACATTAATGTGGATCCCAAAATTGGGTGAAATGTTTCAACAGAAAAAAGAATAAAAGGAGCCACGAAAGATGCTAATATCCACAAAATCTTGGGAAATTCGTTAGCATATCTTAACAATCTACACCTTGACAACAATTTACCTGAACATCATGTCGATTTTATTCATCATCTTTCCTACAAGCCAAGAGAAGCCAAGCACCACTACAACTTCTCTAATAACATTGGTTTCATGAACACATCTATTTGATTTGCTCAAGTTTGAATTTTCTAGGGATCATTCCACCTCTAACATGTCTTCTAAAATGATGCTTTGAGACATATCCTAATGTAAATCTTCTTTTATCCAAAATACACGCAAAATCTAAATTACAATTACCATAGAATAAACCACTGCAACCATTATAGGTGACACTTATGCCTCTAAAACTGCGAAGCACCCATTTCACTACTTCACCTGAATTTGCCATGTGTTTGACAACATCAACTAAATGTGAAATATATGGTCTTAACCATTTCATCACATACAATATACCTCCTAATAAATTGGCACACGGTATATGAGACATATCCTTTTCTTATTTATAAGCAAGACTTAAACTTGAAGAAAACTTATAATGGAAAGCAACATGTTTCACAATGTTCATAGTGAACTTCAACAATATCGATTTTTGTTGTGATAACCACAACTTACCATGTATACCATCTCTATGTACTTCTATGCTCAAAAGTGGTTTTGCTGCTCCTTTATCCTTCATCTGAAATGTCTTGTCCAACTGAGGCTTTATCTTACTGATATCAACCATGCTTTGGCTTGTAATGAGCATATCATCAACAAATAACGTCAGGATAGTGAATACCTAGTAACATTATATTCATACTTACCCCTTGAAAATTTTTGGCTCACTATGAAGGATTCAAGACTCTTGTACAATTGCATAGGTACCATTAGGCCATACAATGAATCCTCGAGCTTGCAAACAAATCTTCCTTTATGATTTTGAATAAACCCTTCTAGTTGTTCCAAACACACTATATCTCTGTTAATGATGATTTTGTGGGCAGTAGGATCCCACACTCTACACCCCTTTACACCATCATCATAACTAGCAGAGATATAACACAAGCATAAATTCATAAACAAAGATTCTAAGTCTAGAAATGATTTACAAATTACCAGTACCTACAACTCTTTCTTATTCATATGACCTTGTTGCTTATGCCATAAACAAGAAGATACATTTGTCACCTCAGATTTCAGTTCAATACTTCCTTCCATCTTATAAAGATTATCAATCTTTGTTGCCATCGTCACTACTAAACTGCCTTTCGACACTTTGAGTGCTCCACCTTGACCTCTATACTTATATCCACCAGAATCCAAAACCCCTAATGAAATCAAATTTATCTTAAGTTTGGGTACATATCTTACATCCATTAATTCTCTAACAATACCATCAAACATATCGATTCTAATGCTGCCAACCTCAATAGTTTTACAAGGAATACCATTTCCCATAAACACTACACCCTCATAAAAAAATTGGTAAGAAATGAACCAGTTTCTATGTGAGCACATGTGGTGGGAGGTACCAGAATCTAACTACCATTCTTAATTATATTTTAAACTACTAGAAACAGATAAAACTTGATCAATCATACCTGAAGTTGTCATAGCCAAATTTGCTTCATTTGTAGAGTTCTCCTCGGCTTCTTTTCTTTTCAAATAATCTTTCTTGAGATGCCCAGTTTTACCATAGTACCAACATTTTTTTCTACCCTTTCTGCTTGTTGACTTAGTTCTTGAAGAAACTCTCTGATTTTTCTCTTTTTCTTTGGATCGCCCTCTAACAACCATTTCCTCAAAAGTTGAGGTTTCTTGACTGGATTTCCTCCTCATCTGCTTAGCCAACAAAGCTCCCACAACATAGTCATAATCTAAAACATGTATTTAGCTAAAGCTAATAGAGGTAACTAAATTATCCCAAGACTCAGAAAATGAACACAATAGTGTAACAACCTTGTCTTCAACTTCGAGTTTAACTTCCATACTAGTCAAATGAAAAATAGGAGTATTAAAAGTATTTAAATGGTCTGCAATTTTTGTACCTTCTTTCATTTGCAAACTGTACAATTTCTTCTTCAAGAAAATTTTTCTTGTCTTGAGGTCTTCGTCATATATAGACTTTTCATTTTGTTCCATGAGCTTGATGTTGTTTCCTCTCCTTCAATATTAAACAAAACTTCCTCTACAAACATAGATGAATGGTACCTAGTGCTCTTGCATCCAGATCTTCCCACTCCTCATTCTTCATGGTTGTTGGTTTCTTTGTCCTTCCTGCCAATGCCTTTTGCAAACCTTGTTGCAAAATAAGATCCTTCATATTGAGCTTCTAAAGCTTGAAATTATTCTTGCTATTGAATTTCTTGACTTCAAACTTCAAACTTTGAACCTTAGCCATTTGCTGAAGCCCCCAAAAAATGTTGAACAGTTTAAAAAAAATAAATGATATTTCCCTGGTCTTGAAGTGGGACTCTCCCCCACTGATATGCACAGAGCGTCTCAGACACTCCCCTCACTGTTTACTAGGCGTGTCCCTCTAGGGATGCTACTGTCACCATTTACAGGGTGTGTCTTAGACATGAAAAGTTCAATGTTGTAAGTGTGGGAGAGGGGACGCTCCTCGAACATTCCTTATGGGGCGTCCTTTAAGGAAAAAGTTTTGAAGATGCTCCTCCCGTAAAGAATCCATTTTCTAACGCTCGGATCAGATTTCTACGCTCAGATCTAGCAAGAACTCTCATTCACATGCCAAATCTCGCCCAAAGGTTCTTGAACTTCATGAGGATCTGCTCAATTTGGCTTGACGAACCTGCTCTGATACCACTTGTTGTGTGGTGAAAGCATATATAAAATAGATTAAATGACACAAATTACAAAACAAAGACAATAATAATCACACAAATTAACACAACAATGTTACGTGGTAAAATCCTATACAGGGAAATATCCACAGGACAATGATATTTTGTTTATTTATCGTTCAAGAGAGATATTACAACAACCACACCAGGCTTATCACTCAGACTCAAAACCCCCTCATATCTCTAATACCTCTATGGACTTACATATATTTATAACAACTATTAAAAGTTATAAAAATGATTACATTAATGTGGATCTCAAAATTGAGCGAACTTTTTCAAAATAAAAAATAAAAAATAAAAGGAGCCACTAAATCTGTTAATATCCACATAATCTTAGGAATTTCGTTGGCATATATGAACACATAAAATTTATCACATGTATAACTCATCCCTGAAATGATATCATATGTTGGGGTTGGGCCTCATAGTGGACGGATGGACTAGGTTCTTGGCTTCCCCACTTCTTTGCGGGTTATTTGTAATATCATTATGAACCCTAAATCTGTCGAATTTATTGGTAACCCTAATGCGTATGCACCTTCTATTTCATTATTGAACCTCAGATTAAACATGCAATTGCGCAACGCCCACGGACCCACTCACATCCAAAATTTTCTTACAAAGCTTTAGGGTCACACGACAATCTTATTTGAAATGGTGGATATGATAGGTATGAGACCGATCAACATGATTAAAGCATTGTAACTTTCAAACACGTGCGACGTGGTTGCATCATCCCCAAATAATATTTTATAGCATGGCATGGTGATAAAAAGTTGATGGAGGTGTGAAACATGCACCTAGGTTTTGATATCGAATTATCTACCTCATGCACCTAGGTTTTGATATCGAATTATCTACCATATGTCTCGTTAACAGAAAACGAGCTACATTGATTCAAATATTACAGATATGACAAATGTCGAGAAGATTTTTACAAGCCAACATGATACATTTTCTATTTTATCCCTAGATTCAATTTAATTTAATTTATTTTATTTTATTTTATTTTATTTTATTTTATTTTATTTCTGGCTCAATATTTAATGCATATAAATACTTCAATGGTTGTGAATTTATTATTTTTGTCTCCCTAATTGGAATCATAATGCAGGTTGGTGATAATGAGAGTGTTTATTCTCTTTCCAGACAATAATATCGCATCACTTGCAAATATATATAGTTTAATTTTAATTTAAAAAAAATATACATTTAATAATGTATGATTTTTTTTAATACAATATTAAAAATATATAGTAATGCAATAATTTATATTCATTTTTTTTTTTTATATTATTATCTCCAAAGTTTAAGATGATTTTTTATTAATATCCTTAAAACAAGTAATATTGTGTATTATTATATAGTTAAAATTTACTATAAATTATTATAAGATTGTGTATTTTATTATAAATTATGATTACTGTTATTTCAAAATAATAAATGATCATTTTTGTTCAATATTTTATTTGTCATGTGTATAGAACACTTTACTTCATGTTGTACTAATTATACATACTACATCTAATCATTGTTATGTTTTGCTCAATCAAAGTTATGAACAACTTGCATATTTAGCGGGAGGAATTACTTACTCTTTTACAAAATATAATATCTAGTACCATTGGGCCAAAATGCCACATCTTTGAAAATAAACTTTATTTTTTGTCAAACATGAATGCATCACTCTTGCAACTACAACATATTTGTGAAATTCCATGTGTTGATGTAAATTGGTTTTGCATGTGTCATGATATAACATATAAATATGGGATTTGTTTTTTTTTATCAATTTAATAAAATTGAATAAAGATTTTGATTAGGTTGTTTTTCTAAATTTTGAAAAGTGTTATTTTAAATTTGAAAAGAGAATTTCTTAATATATTTGTTAAATTTAATTAAGATATTTGTTTAAGAACAATTTCATAAATAAGAAAATGACATATGACCTTTTCTATAAAATAATTCATAAACAACATCACGACACAAATAGCACTGATATATGAAAATAAATTGAAAAATATATGAATGAATGGAACCCCCAATCAATGGATCTCACCCACTATATATATAACTTAAGACAATGCCAATTTTATAATTCAAATAAATTTAATGAAAAATCTTTTCAAAGTCATTTAACTTAGTTAATAAATCAACATTTTCAAATTTCAAGCTGATTTTCTATCAATGTCCTCAAAATGAGTATAAATTAACATCTACAAAAGATAAAAATAAGTTGATTTCCTCTAGATGTTCTTTGAACAAGTATAAATCATCTTATGCAACATACAAATCAAGTAGATTTGCTATTAATGTCCTTAGAACAAGTATAAATCATCATCTGCAAAGTTCAAGATGATTTGCTATTAATGTCCTTATAACAAGTATAAATTATTAAATGATTTGTTATGAATGTCCTTAGAACAAGTATAAATCAAGTAGATTTACTATCAATGTCCTTAGAACAAGTGTAATTCATCATCTGCAAAGTTCAAGATGACATGCCATTTCCGAGTTGCAATGTGAAGAGCATTTCTTAATGTCATAATGTGACAGACATAACCCTGATGTTGCAATGTGACAAACATTTCATAATGTCGCAATGTGACATACATAACCCTAATTTTCAATGTGATGAACATATCCACACCATGGTTGCAATGTGATGAAGATATCCTGATGTTGCAATGTGATGAACATATCCAAACGTCGCAATGTTATGAACATACCCCATTGTCTCAATGTGATGTACACAACCCAATGTCGCAATGTGAAAAACATCGCCCACCATTGCCCAACATTGCAATGAGTCGAACTCACCCCATTGTCTCAATGTGATGTACACAACCCAATTTCGCAATGTGACAAACATGGCCCAACATTGCAATGAGATGGAACATTACCCGACATCACAATGTGACAAACATAAGCCACTGTCTAAATGTGATGAAAATATTCCAATGCCAAAATGTGACAAACAAAAACCCCACGTCACAATGTGAAGACCATAACTTGACAATGTCATACGTTGAACAAAACCTAATGTCCCAATTTGATGAACAAAACTTGATCAACATTGCAGTGTGACATTGCCATAGTAAACCATGGTTAAACATAATCAACATGATATACCATAATCAACTCCACATGGTCTACCAAGGTCAGGCATGGGCATGGTCGACCATAGTCAACCAAATTCAACCCCTGTCATGGTCAAGGTCAACCATGATCAACCACAGTCAACCTTGGTCTAGGTCAAGGTCAACCATGGTTCACCATAATCACCATAATAGATATTTTATACCATGGCATGGTGATAAAAAGTTGATGGAGGTGTGAAACATGCACCTAGGTTTTGATATCGAATTATCTACCTCATGCACCTAGGTTTTCATATCGAATTATCTACCATATGTCTCGTTAATAGAAAACGAGCTACATTGATTCAAATATTACAGATATGACAAATGCCGAGAAGCGTTTTACAAGCCAACACGATACATTTTCTATTTTATCCCTAGATTCAATTATTATTTTTTTTTATTTTTTTTATCTGGCTCAATATTTAATGCATATAAATACTTCCATGGTTGTGAATTTATTATTTTTGTCTCCCTAATTGGAATCATAATGCAGGTTGGTGATAATGAGAGTGTTTATTCTCTTTTTAGACAATAATATCACATCACTTGCCACTATATAGTTTAATTTTAATTTAAAAAAAAAATTACATTTAATAATGTATGATTTTTTTTTAATATTAAAAAGTATATAGTAATGCAAGAATTTATATTAAATTTTTTTTTATATCAATATCTCCAAAGTTTAAGATGATTTTCTATTAATATCCTTAAAACTATTAATATCCTTAAAACAAGTACCATTCTGTATTATTATATAGTTAAAACTTACTATAAATTATTATAAGATTGTGTACTTTATTATAAATTATGATTACTATTATTTCAAAATAATAAATGATCATTTTTATTCAATATTTTATTTGTCATGTGTATAGAACACTTTACTTCATGTTGTATTAATTATACATACTACATCTAATCATTGTTATGTTTTGCTCAATCAAAGTTATGAACAACTTGCATATTTAGCAAGAGGAATTACTTACTTTTTTACAAACTCTTTTACAAAATATGATATCTAGTACCACTGGGCCAAAATGCCACATCTTTGAAAATACACTTTATTTTTTGTCAAACATGAATGCATCACTCTTGCAACTACAACATATTTGTGAAATTCCATGTGTTGATGTAAATTGGTTTTGCATGTGTCATGATATAACATATAAATATGAGATTTTTTTTTTTTTATCAATTTAATAAAATTGAATAAAGATTTTGTTTAGGTTGTTTTTCTAAATTTTCAAAAGTGTTATTTTAAATTTGAAAAGAGAATTTCTTAATATATTTGTTAAATTTAATTAAGATATTTGTTTAAGAACAATTTCATAAATAAGAAAATGACATATGACCTTTTCTATAAAATAATTCATAAACAACATCACAACACAACTAGCACTGATATATGAAAATAAATTGAAAAATATATGAATTTATGGAACCCCCAATCAATGGATCTCACCCACTATATATATAACTTAAGACAATGCCAATTTTATAATTCAAATAAATTTAATGAAAAATCTTTTCAAAGTCATTTAACTTAGTTAATAAATCAACATTTTCAAATTTCAAGCTGATTTTCTATCAATGTCCTCAAAATGAGTATAAATTAGCATCTGCAAAAGATAAAAATAAGTTGATTTCCTCTAGATGTTCTTTGAACAAGTATAAATCATCTTATGCAACATATAAATCAAGTAGATTTGCTATTAATGTCCTTAGAACAAGTATAAATCATCATCTGCAAAGTTCAAGATGATTTGCTATCAATGTCCTTATAATAAGTATAAATTATTAAATGATTTGTTATGAATGTCCTTAGAACAAGTATAAATCAAGTAGATTTACTATCAATGTCCTTAGAACAAGTGTAATTCATCATCTGCAAAGTTCAAGATGACATGTCATTTCCGAGTTGCAATGTGAAGAGCATTTCTTAATGTCATAATGTGACAGACATAACCTTGATGTTGCAATGTGACAAACATTTCATAATGTCGCAATGTGACATACATAACCCTAATTTTCAATGTGATGAACATATCCACACCATGGTTGCAATGTGATGAAGATATCCTGATGTTGCAATGTGATGAACATATCCAAAC